>OY720024.1:7814029-8043268 GCA_963082485.1 Eudonia mercurella | reverse complement strand
CCTTGTACGCGCTGTTGTCCCCCCCCACCCGCCGCTAAACCACCGCACATGTCGCTGCGGTAATGGCCGCCAAACATGCACTACACCCTGTAAACTGCATTTCGATAAACTGGCTGAAATGGGTTTTGGCAAAATTAACTTAGAGGAGCTCGATGGTGCAATGGTTTACGCGCCCGGTCTGCGAGTGTCGAGGTTAAGCAACTTTCGCAAATTCCGGTCATTGACTGGATGACCAAAAATGTATCATCTCGAGCTCCTCCGTGCTTCGAAAGGCACGTAAACCCATTGCATTAGCAGTCGTTAACAACCACCAACCTGCACTGGGCCTGCGTGGTATCCATCAATCCATAGGGAAAAAGGCTCGTACCCCAGCAGTGGGGACATAAAGTGAGCTGATGATGATAAACTTGGTCTCAATTTGAAAAAAATTCCACGAGCGAATGACTTGGTCTCGTATAACCTACTTGATTTGCAATATCTTTTCCCTTCCGTAACATTTCGTAAGATAGCAACCAAACTTGCGTATTTAAAAAATATTTAGTACCTAGTTCACTTTTTTAGTGAGGCGAGCGGCGAGCGGCTCGGCTCACTGTACTGACCATGCGAATGCTCGCATCGAACATGTTACGTTATGGCAAAATGCTCTGGTCAGTCTCCACCTTACTACATAAAAGAAACATATTTAAAAATAATGTGTGCCTCAAAAGAAACAGACTTAAAAACGATGAGACCGTTAATAGAGCCATTACTCGTGTAAATTGCTGCGAAATTTTACCATAATTATTATTAGGAAACTAGGACGCTATTCACTGGCCCGCACTAACCACACTGTAATGGTTAGCGAGCATGCTTTTGCGAGTCGTATTTTCAGTTTATTGTTGCAAAATTGTTTTGTCAGCGTTGGCACGGAATACTTTTTAATTTTAGGTGACCTATAAGCCATTGTTAGTTTTACTTTGAAAATTGTTATGTCAGTTAAAAATGCAATAAATATGTTCTGCCAGACTCGGATGTCTTTACAATAGTGGGGCTACTTCAGAATAATAAATAACGTTTAGTTATTATTTTGAACTAAGATTTAGTTATTAATCTGAGGTCATTACGAAAACGTTGATTTTAGTTGCTTAAGATTGCTTAAAAAAACCGCTATAAGTGACATCATTATAGATAAAACCAAACTGGTTTTTAAATGACGTACCTATATTTATTGATTATTATAGTTTAAAATATAAGGAGCTCAATGACGTTGCAGTTAGCGTGGATCTTGCAAGATAAGCAGCTTTTGCAAATCCGGGGTGATTAGAATATCTCTTGCTCCTCCGTGCTTTGAATCACGGACAGGACTATTCTATAGTGCTGATAGATCGATCTGTTACACGAGAAATGGCAAATAGGTTTTTAAAAAAAAGAAACTTAGTAGCTGGAAATGAATTTATAAAAGAACTGGTATTTTTACATATTAAAAATAGAATTAATTTGGAGTTCCGACCCGTAACGAGTTATATGATGGACTGCCGCTCCGGGCCCCATGGAATCTGTATATATTAAAGATAGAGATGCTGACTCGGCAGCTATCCCGGTACATTGCAAGGGTATAACAACCCCCCGCAGAAGACTGAACTTATATGTATTTTTGAAAAGAAACAAAGTTCAGTGATTTAAACAATTTCCCTCAATCGCGGTTGTGGCCTTGACGGGTTTTCTTCTTGAACGTTACTGAGATTACTGACATCAATATTATTCTCGTTAAGAGTCGGTTTTGCAGAAGAAGTATTAAGTTTAGTCCTATATCTAGAAACAATTTTATAAAACTTAAAACCTATAAAAAGTACAATGATAATAATAATGACAGAAGAAAATGCAAAATAATGTGTCCCATATTTTACCAGGACAGGTTCCCCTTCGATTATTTTATTCAAGTCCGAAAACAGTTTATCGTTTTGTTTATGTGTATTAAAATCATCCAAATCAATATTTTGTAACAAAATAGGGGATACCGTGTTCACAGAATTTAACTTACTATCTAGTTTACAACATGAATCATTTATAATACTAAAATCTAAACTAGGTACAGGGATACTTATATTTACTACACTGTTAGACGATATAAGTTTTAGATTCTTAGTGTACACAGTACATTGTTCTGGAGTGTGTACAATACCGGTTCCGAACACTGTCACTTCACGTAGTTCTGCGTTATCACAGTCAATGGATATTTTATTCGGATGAGATTGCACAAAAATCCAGCGATTGTTTTTTAATGGTTTCCAGATGTCTAATTCACCCAGAATAGTTTTAGTGATACACTGCACGGGAATAGCACTAATTATTTTCGTCAGTAGTTCGCTTTCACACGTAGGGTTACCACTTGTTAATGACATTATGGACACTTTACACAGAAAGAACTCAGAGTTTACCGTCTTACATTGGCTTAAACTATCTAAATTACAAAAGTTAATTTTATCATTGGATATGGCAATATAAGAACTAGAAGGTAATATTAAACTAAAAACATTCGGCTTTCCCACATCATGGGGTGTAGGTAAAGCTAAGTTATGGTACAAATTAAAATCATGAATAGTAACAAGAGGAATTTGCAATACAAATACAAGCTTATTTCTAAAATAATAGCAGCCCACATCGGATATGCTTAGAATGTAATGAATATTATCTAGGCTTAAGGAGAGTGGGATTCTACTGTCCCTCGACAGATGTCTGTCGTTATCAACAAGTTCTCGGTACAGTTGTGCCGGGGTAAGAATGCGTGGGTGTAATATGTTTTGACTACTTAGAACAATTGCATTGATTAAGTCTTCCAATTGGAATGATAAAGTCAGTATTGAGCTTTCGAGGTTCATAAATATGGAGTGCACTTTACTTTCAATTATTAAATCATTAGAAATTCTAGTCATATTATCTGAATTTTTAATTAATGTATTTAGTGCAATACTAAGAGAGTTTTCATTGGCATTTAATTTATTTATAGTTTGTTTATAAGAATCTAATGTAGAAGTAGTAACTAAAATGTTTTCTTTTACGAGTCGTGCTAACTTTTTCTCATTGTTCTGAACAGCTTCTATAGCAGAATCATATTTCAGTGCGTCGTCTTCATCTAAAGTACCAATGATTTGTTTGAATGCTGTTCCGATGCCTCCAAACCAGGCTGAACGTTTACTGCGCTTTGAAATCAAGTGAGAGAGAGAGTCGTGATAACGTTTCATATCATCGAAACGAGCTGTTAATGGAGAAAGCGTATTTATACATTGAATATTTTCCGGATGTTGACACATAAATCGAACCGTGCCTAAAATTTCGTTTAGACTAGCGAGATGAGCATCTATGAAAGAAATATCTATATGCGTAATTAAATTTAATTGACCCTTTATTATCTTAAGTTTTCCTATTCTATCGAAGTATATGCCGGAACTAGAAGGAAGTGGCAGGACATAGTCCGGATGCGATTTGATCGAGGCGCTGAAAATAGTAAAACAAAAAGGTAAAGTAAAATAAATTGAATTGTAAAAATTACTTAAGGAAAATAAAATGACGATAAAACTTCTTAATGACTACTGGTATAATTTTATCAATTATAAAGTAAAACTAAAAGTATAAAATGAAACTAAAACGTATTAAAAAAAAAAATCAAATGTTATGTATTATAATTATTAACTAGACAGGCATAAAATGTACATCTTGGGGCTTAACATCTATCATATTATGAAACTAGTAAAATAAGACGAGCTTGCCACGTTTGCTGGCTTAAACTGGTCAAAATGGTGCGTCACGTGACGCCGGTTAATAAGGAGCGTGGCTGTATGGTTACTAAAAACTTTAATTATTTTGTAAGGCCCTTTCCAGATTGGTGATAGGGCTTTCCTGAGCCTCAAGTGGTTTTTTAAGTATACATAGTCACCAACTTTATACTTTGGCGGGGGCTTAGTATGGGTATCGTAGTAGTTTTTAGAAGTTTCCTTAGATTTTAAAATATTTTCCAGAGCTTTTTCCCTAGTGTATCGGAACTTATGCTGAAGCAACTTGATATAGTCAGTATACGTGGTACCAGGTCCACTTTCGTATACTGAGTTTGGTATAAATGGTTTATGTCCAAAGACTAACTCGTAAGGAGTGAATTTTGTTGTTGAGTGTACAGTTGTGTTGTAGGTTAACATAGCAGTATATACATAAATTGGCCAGTTGTCTTGATTCTCATTGGTGAACGATTTTAAGTATTCCTTAAGTGTTGAGTGGCTACGCTCTAGAGCGCCTTGAGTCTGAGGGTGATACGGAGATGACCACAGCTGCTTGATCTTAAGAAAGTGACACGTAGTTTTAAAAAGTTCCGAAGTAAAATTTGTACCCTGGTCAGATAAAATTGATTTGGGTATCCCGTAGAGAGAAATAAAATGAATGAGACAGTCGCTAGTCTCTTCGGCTGTCGTGCTGCGTAAAGGGTAGGCTACAGAATACTTCGTTAGGTCGTCTTGTAATGTAAGTATATATTTGAGTTTAGCGGGGCCGGACTCTGGCAGGGGACCTACGATGTCTAACGCTACTCGTTGAAATGGAGATGTAGATGTAGTAGTTATTTCCATAGGAGCTCTGTTGATTCTCCTTAAGGCTTTATTTTCTTGACATGCTTTACAATTTCTGACATAATCTTCTATTTCGCTTCTCATTCCCTTCCAGTAAAATTGTTCACGTATTCTGCTATACATACGTGTCGAGCCTAAGTGTCCGGCTATTGGAATATTGTGATTATCACGAAGAATTTTAACTCTTTCGTTTAAGGTTGGGTAAATAGTTTTATTTAAATAAATATGAATGGAGATCTTGGTATTGTGGAAAAGGTAAGTAAGCATATTATAAGTTTTAGTATAAGAATGTTGGTCGAATGGATTTTTAAAATCAGATATGGCGATATCTGTTATATCCGGGCACTGTAGGATTTTGTCCCGGACATTTTTAAGTGTATTATAAATTTCGGGATAAGAAGATTCGTCGAAGTAGTGGACTTTAGTAAAAATAAAATAGAATGTTTTATCAGCGTGTTTAACTTCGAGGAAATAGTACAGTTCCTTATCGGAAATCAGAATTTCATCTTTATTTGCAATAATTGAGAGAATTTCGGTAATGTAAGGATTTGACTCATCCAAATCTATAGACGTAGGAATTATTATGATTTTGTGAGGAGTTTTTAAGAGACTTTCGGTATATTCTTTCATTATGGCATTAGATGTAAACTGTTTGTTTGCTATCGCTTTAAGGAATTTAGAATAATCATCGTTATTTGGATTAGGACTTGGTTGTGTTATTGACTCTGGAGTTGATGGAGATTCCTGAGGTTCGACATTAGGGTCGATATTGTCGTGATTAGTATTTAAAGGTCCCAGTTCTATAAAATCGGTTTCAGAATTCAGTGGTTGATCTTGAACAATGGAAGGATTTGATACTTGGACTGCTGTAGGACCTTGTATCATAGGTAGGGTAGCAGGCATTTCTTGACCTAATATATCTTGGTCGAAAGAGAATGGTATAGGAGATGGTAGATCTAGGAGTGAGTCTTCTAAGGGATTATCGAGTCCATCCTCTATGTTCGGTAATAAAGAGTTAGGGGAAGGTAACCTGGTTCCTTCAATTGGGTTGATAGGGAATCGAGAGAGTGTGTCGGCATTAGTGTTCAATTTTCCCTTTTTGTGAACTATTTCGTACTCAAACTCTTCTAGCTTTAGACGCCAACGGACTAGTCGGGATCCAGGGTCTTTGCAGCTAAACAGCCATTGCAAGGGTTTGTGGTCCGTCACTATGGTAAATTTGTGGCCATAAATGTAAGGGCGGAAGGCTTTGGTTCCGTACACAATGGCTAAGCATTCTTTCTCGGTTACGCTGTAATTACATTCGGCTTTGTTTAATGTACGAGAAGCGTATGCTATGGGGCGGTCTTTTCCTATTTGTCCTTGTGATAATATAGCAGAAATAGCGAAATTGGAAGCGTCACACGTCAAATTGAAAGGTTTAGAAAAATCAGGATAGACTAGGATTGGTGATGTAGTAAGTTTATTTTTTTAGATTCTCAAAAGCTAATTGTTGTTCATTTTTCCAGGAAAAAGGTGCGTCCTTTTTTAGAAGAGTCGTCAGAGGCTTTGCAATCTTGGAAAAATCAGGGATAAAACGTCTATAATACGAGACGAGGCCTAAGAAGGATTTAATATCTTTTGCGCATTTAAGTACAGGGAATTCTGAGATTGCTTTTATTTTTTCGGGATTAGGACTGACGCCGTTTGGATTTATGATATGACCAAGGTATGCAACTTCCTTGGATAGAAATTCACATTTATTAGGTTGAAGTTTAAGATTATAATTTCGAAGTCTATCAAAGACAGAAGATAGGTTTTGAATATGAGAATTTAGATCTGGAGAGTACACTACTATATCATCGAGATATACGAAACAGCGTGAGCCTTGTAGGCCAGAGAGACATGTGTTCATCAATTTCTGGAATGTGGACGGCGCATTTTTTAGTCCGAAAGGCATTCTCGTGAATTGAAAATGCCCTTGTGGTACAGAGAAGGCGGTTTTCGGTGCATCGCTTTCAGAAATTTTAATTTGATGAAATCCTGACGCGAGATCTAGTGTCGTAAAATATTGGCTTTTACCTAATTGATCAAGAATTTCTGTTATTTGTGGAATCGGGTAAGTTTCGCCTATGGTTACATCATTCAGTTTCCTATAATCAATTACGACTCTCCATTTGCGTTCTCCTGAAGCATCAAGTTTTTTGGGAACAATCCAAATAGGTGATGACCAAGGCGAGTCTGAAGGTGTAATAATATTCTGTTCTAACATTTTTCCAATTTGTTTTTCTACTTCTTTTTTATGGCATTCAGGGAATCTATAGGATTTGGTATGAATAGGGACGTCTGTATTTGTTTTAATCTTGTGTTCAATAGTTGTGGTATGTGTAAGTTGATCATCCGGGAGATAGAAAATGTCAGAGTAATTAGAGCAAATATTAAGAAGAGCATTTTCCTCTTCGTCATTAAGGTGAGAAGTTCTTAGTTGTTTTAGGACTTCATTAGTTCTTCGAGAAGTATTAGATAGTGACGGTTTCAAAAGAGTCATATAAGAATTCAGAGGTTGCAGTTTTAAATTAAGATTTGGATGAATTATAGCAGGTTTGTCAGAGGTGTTGACGATTGTGATATTAACACGATTGTTCTCTTTCACCTTTACAATACAATTTGCGACTAAAAGAGACTTTGAGATATGTTGGTCTAGAATTATACCTTCTTGAATATTTGGATCATCGACTGTGCATTCTATTGTGGTTTCTGTACGAGAGGGAATAGTATATACTGGTTCAGAGAATTGTAAATGGATATGCTCATTATGAAGATTAAGAGTTTTTTGATTGTAGTCAATTTGGCAGCCCATTCTTTTCATGAGGTCATTGCCAATGATACCATCATGAGAAATACTTATGTTTTCAATTACATGAAATTCATGTGTTACAAATCTGTTTGGTTTTAAGAATATTTGCATCTGGAAGCTACCTAAGGTTTTGTTTGTTTCATTACCAGGATCAATGCTCTTGAGCTCTATTATATGATTACTTAAATTTGGGAGCTTTGACATGGAACTTAATTTCAGCAGGCTGACGGATGCGCCGGTGTCTACTAAGAAAGACAGTGGTTTATCAGCGATTGACGTTTGAATCATGACGTGAGGTAAGTATCTTTTTTTAGAGTTATTATTTATTTTATGTATTTTAATTATTTCTTTTTCTGATTTCAGGTGTTGCGGAGGATCGATGACGGTGTTATTAGAAGATTTTAAGTTGTTTGTTTGTCTTGCGAGATTGTTTTTATAAAATTGTTTCGTATGGTCTTTAGAATTACGCGAATTATCGAATTTTGTAGATTTAGGAATACGCTTGAATGATTCAGAGGGTTTAGCATAGGATTTTATAACAGTGTTATAAAGTTGGGACTGGTTACCCAGGTTGCTGGCGTCTAACAAAGAAACAGAGGGATTGAGTGAGGCAGAGGATTTAGTATTAGATTTAAGGACAGCAGGAACAGTACGGTTGGATGAGGCAGGGGATTTAGTATTAGATTTAACGATAGTGCTATAAAGTTGGGGCTGGTTACCCTGGTTGTTAGCGTCTACAATAGTGGATACAGTGGAAACAGTGCGATTGAGCGAAACAGCGGATTTAGTATTAGGTTTACTGGTAGCGCTATATAGTTGGGGCTGGTTACCCTGATTGTTAGCGTCTACAACATTGGATACAGTGGAAACAGTGCGATTGAGTGAAACAGCGGATTTAGTATAAGGTTTACTGGTAGCGCTATAAAGTTGGGGCTGGTTACCCTGGTTGTTAGCGTCTACAATAGTGGATACAGTGGAAACAGTGCGATTGAGCGAAACAGCGGATCTAGTATTAGGTTTACTGGTAGCACTATAAAGTTGGGGCTGGTTACCCTGGTTGTTAGCATCTACCGCAAATGAAACAGTGTGGTTTGCGATACCGGCTTTTCGATGTTTCAGGGAATTTCCCGAGCGGTACCTACCGGGAAATTCTATTCGTTTAAATTATTATGATCAACTTCGTCTTCCCCAATATCATTTACTTGATCAGCAGTAAAGGCTCTGCGTGATGTAGCAGGAATAACAACTGTCGGTAAATTATTTGGGCGATTGTTAGAAGATGACGCATTGAATTGGGCTCTATTGTTATACATCCGTTTGCGACAGTTTTCGATTGTGTGACCTATGTTCTTGCAATACCTACAGGTCACATCATTTGTATTGAAGTTTCTTAAATTCTCCGGGCGATTATTTCGTTGAAACTGGAAAACACGCGGTTGGAAATTATTAGGTCGCGGTTGGAAATCATTAGGTCGCGGTTGGAAATCGCGGCGAGGTGGGAATCTTTGTCTCTCATTGTTAACGTATTGTGACTGGGGTCTCTTGTTGAGACTCATGAGAATCTTTTCTTCAGCCACAGCGAAATTAACTGCCGCGTTCAAATTATCAGGATCGCGGCACCTGACGATTTGCGACAATCGTGGGTGGAGGCCGATCATAAAAGTATGGAGGGCTAAATCTTCCATTGCTGCTACGCGGCCTGTTAATTCTGTTTTACGTTTGGTAGGTATAGAAATATTGATTTCAGTAAGTAGTTTTGCCAAACATGTTTCAATTTTTAGTGCATATTGGTTAACAGATTCGGTTGAGCTTTGTTTACTGTCTTGTAGCTCGGAAAGCAGATGAGCGTAATGTTTCCTTTCCCCGAATTGTTGCTTTAGAAATTCTAGAAATTGCTCAAGAGATTCAAAATCCTTAATGTTGCAAGTAGATTCAGCTCTACCTTCGAGCTGACTTAAAATGTATTTAAAAAGTATAGGTTTTTGAGATTTATTTGCAAGATTGTAAGCATTTTGGCAATTAGAGATGAAAGGGTTCAACTTTTCTCTAGACCCATCAAAGGGTTTAATGAATTTTAAGAGCACACTAAACTCGATTCTGTCTTCAGCATCGCTTCGCAGCTGTAAAGACGTTGTTTTCGGATCATCGGATTCGGATCTAGTTGTCATGGTGAAAAACAGTAATAAAAAAAAATATATAAAAGATATAGAAAACAATTTTACATTTAAATAGAAAACATCAAAATATCAAACATTAGTTTCACACACTTAAATAACTAAAAAAAAAAACAAAAATATTTTAAAATCAAAATATATAAGAAGTCGAAGCCGCTTCTATATTAAGCGAGCACTAATGTCTCGATGTGCAACACGACACCCACGCGATCATGCGCTTCTTATCAGTAGTCTGGCTGGTTTATATGAGCAATACTTTTAAAGATACAATGTTACACACCACACAAATACAATGTAATAAAATTAGGAATAGAATTAATGAATCTAGCTCTGAGTTCTATTCTGGATCGCGCACTTTTATGAGTTATTTAGAAGTTTTTCACTTACAGTAGCGATGTCAGCATCACACATATTATGTGTATAGGTATCATGACTATGGTCGTTGATTCGGCGTCACCAGGTAAGCAGGAACACACGGAAGGTCTTCGCGGCAACAGGATTAAGGCCGCACAAACACACGGAAAGTCCACGTAGATACGCAGGATCAGCGGTCAGACAGGAACATTCAAATATAATGTAACTGTATATTAACAGGAAGTCTTTGCCCAGCAGTGGGACAAGCCGGGCTGAATAATGATAATAGTGAACAGGAGCAGCCAATACACAAAAACGGTGTTAGTTCTCACAAAAGTAACCGTTTTCACAGGTTTCACAACACTTTCACAACGGAAGTCTGTAGCGTGTTTCAGAGACGTATTTGGGCGGACTGGGATTTTCGGTATCCCACCGCTGCCACCAAAATGTTACACGAGAAATGGCAAATAGGTTTTTAAAAAAAAGAAACTTAGTAGCTGGAAATGAATTTATAAAAGAACTGGTATTTTTACATATTAAAAATAGAATTAATTTGGAGTTCCGACCCGTAACGAGTTATATGATGGACTGCCGCTCCGGGCCCCATGGAATCTGTATATATTAAAGATAGAGATGCTGACTCGGCAGCTATCCCGGTACATTGCAAGGGTATAACAGATCGCAACGCCGGGCAGTGCTTGTCGACGTCGCCATCCCACATGACGAGAACCTCGTAAAGGCCGAGAAGGACAAGGTCAGCAAGTACCTTGACTTGGCTCATTAGGTAACCGCCATGTGGGATGTTGATTCGACAATCATTGTGCCGATAGTCGTGTCTGCGAACGGTCTAGTAGCGAAGAGTCTCGACCAACACCTTAAGAGACTCACTCAATGGTTCGATCAAAGGTCAGATACAGAAGGCGGTACTCTTGGACACGGCGCGGATAGTCCGAAGGTTCCTGTCTCTGCAGCCCTAACCACCGGCAGCTTGAGCCCTGCCCCGTTGCCGGCAGCACTCTAGGCTAGGTTTTTTATAATATTTTTATGTTTTGTATGTGCTTTTGTATTTTACTTTTATATTAATATTATAACAAACCTAGGCTAAGATAAATAAAGATCATAATAATAATAAACATTTATTTTCAGACAACAACAGTCCATAGTGTCAGTAGCAATGGTCTTAGAGCTATATTAGTAATAAAAAAATTTCGTTTAGTATAAAAATATATAGATTATATAAAATATGTAATATATATCTATGAACCTATGATATATGGCCAAGTCCAGTCTCCCGGCTATCGTCGCTAGGATGAGTCGTTGCTCTGGCTATAACGTACTAGCCGACAAAACTCACTAACCCTAATTGGGTCAATGCGGTCTCTAATCAGTTACCCATCCGTTACTCGGCATAGCGAAAGTTGCTAACTTGCATGATCGCAAACCGCAATCCGACCTTTCAGTAACAAAATAGTCACTGACCCAAGTATCCCAAGCTAACCTTGTGCTAATCAAAGAGGAGTTACAACATTTTGATGGCTCGGGTACATCGGAATGTTCGTATAGATTTGTTTTTAGTGATGCAGGTGTGTGGTCTCTAAATTATGGAGGTCCCGCGCGGCCTCTACGTATTTACAGTATTTACTGCGACATACTACTTTTGGCAGGCACCCAACGGCAACGCCAGCGCACGTTCACACTTTATACGTTTGCTAGACGCCCGACTTTACGACTCACTAAAACTTACAGTGACGGTGCGAATTTTTCAGATTGACCCTGCTGCTCTGTTTTCATTATGCCACCGGGAATATTTAAAGCGTTGTTATTACAACGTTAAAAGCTCGTTCAATTATTAACGCAAATTAAATTTAAGCTTCACGATAATGTGTAAATTTATAGGAATATTCAATAGTGGGGTTGTTGGTGTCGCGGCTAGCGTGATCGGGTTGTGATAGTTTTTTATAGGGGCCGTGTGATAAAGTGCTGTGCTCGATATCTGGAGGTCCAGAGTTCAATGACCAGGTCGGGCAAAGTGTGTTTTCAACTTTTCCATGCATTAGCTCGGGTTCTTATGTTATCTTATCTTAGTGGGGCCTGCCGAGGTTACCCTCTCGCAGTAACACTTCGACCCATCGGGATCTTTTGTGCAACTCCATCTTTTCACTCTTCTTCCTCTGTAAAGATAGATGCCATAAGTTTGGCAACGTTCTTAAGAGCGAAGAGCCTGAAGTCCTCCAGTTTCGGATAGGCCGAGTCCAGGTGGGTTACTCTTGAAACACAATTAATCAATTTCCAATCACAAATCTAAAAAATTCAAATGGCACTCTTAAAAGCGATAATAGCGCTACATTGGAATAAAATTGCGTGGAAATTGAGTGAACAAATTATTATCGAGATGGGGCGTTCCGAAATTGCGAAACTTATCCCAATATCGATACATATTAATCGCATTGGAATTGTATTGAGATTGAGTTTGCGTCAAGAGTAGCCTACCTGACCCTGTATGTCAGAAGTGTGCAGTTTTAAATCCTGCTCGTGGAAATTTTTTCAACATTTGTGTTCTTGTAATTTGTTCGCAATAAAATTTGCGTTAAAAAGTATTTGAACATTTTGACAATATTATTATTAAGAAAAGTAATTTTGTATATGGTTAGCAAGTTTTATTATCGCTATTTGAAAAAGATAACATTCAGTTCTGATGAGGCCAAGACAAGTGGCAAAACGCTAGTAAAATAGGAATGGACTACAATTATAGACATTGTTTCTTTATCAAATGTTATCTCTTATAGTTTCTAACTTTCCTCATTTCTACCGACCTATTTGGATTGCTCTTTCTGTAAATCTTTTTGCGAGTTTTTTCCTAAAAACCTCTAGAACTTAACTAGCCAGTACAAGCTTTAATTGCATTTTTTATTTGAACATTGTTAATCGTCGCTTGCTGGCCAGAGGAGGTTGCCGGATTTCATCCCACCGCAAATGTTGGTTTAGCGAAATAGTTCAGTGCGACCGACGACGGTAAAAAAACTGCGGCGAACGAAAAAAAATTACACTGTGAATATTTAAACGTTCGCTTCGTTCGCTTTCAGGTCTTTCTGCACAGAGAGTACTGTTGAAAGTATCATGAACTAAACACTTTGTTTTTGATCAATTAAGTTTATTTAATATTTAATTTAATTAATAAAAATAAATAATTAGAAAAATTAAAAAACACGACTGCCATGACAAAAAAGGCAAAAAAAGAACTAAAAGGCAAAAAACAAGGGAACGCTTTGCGGAATACTTTTTTTTTTCCTTTTTTTAATTTTTTTTTTATAGATAAGTAATTTAACTTGTAAGCGTTTTTATACAAGAAGAAACAAAAATGAACCTCTACAGATATCATGCTAAACATCCAGTTCTAGTCTCTAACTCCAATAATGACGAATTTTCATCATACAAAATTTCAGAGTTGAATTTCCAAATTTTTACTAGTCTATGTTATTCGGAATGATGCAAGGATTGTAACGATACTTCATATATATAAATCAGTTCAGGTGTTTAGAAGTTATGGTGGAATAAAGAAACATCACATCATACATACATGAACCCTAAAAACATAGCACTCCTTTTTTTGGCAGTCGTGTAAAAATTATCTAATAGGGAAACGTTTTGCCCGGCGACCAAGTTTTGGTAGGGTTTGTTCTCAGAAGGCCTGACTGCTTTCATCATCAGCTCATTTTATGTCCCCACTACTGGGTCACAAGCCTTCCCTATGGATGGATAGGGAGAACGGTCCATAAACCACAAGGCGGGCCCAGTGCGGATTGGTGGTTGTTAACGACTGCTATTGCAGCCGGGACCAACGGCTTTACGTGCCTTCCGAAGCACGAAGGTGCTCGAGATGATAAAGTTTTGGTCACTCATCCAATGACCGGGCTTTGCGAAAGTTGCTTAACCTCAGCACTCGCAGACCGGGCGCGTTAACCACTGTTAATATGCTAAGTCACTTGTGGATATATGTAATTTATTTTGAACCTATCAAGACTACTTATAAAACATTCTTCTTATCCAAGGAATAGAATGCTGGTTAGAAGTAAGTCCACAGTGTATATAACTAACTATTTCACTGGTAGGCGTGCGAGACCGCGTAAAAGCAGTTTTTAAAAACCGTGTATCTATCTACTTTAACCGATTACAGGAAGACAAAAAAAGTGAATATCTTGGCCATTCATATATTATAGGTATATTCACTTATTTCGCAAGTACACCGACGAACTATTCCTGTCCAGGCAGCGTACAGCTCATTATCTTATCAAAGTCTATCACCGTCGACAAATAACAACTTTACAATTCCGTCAGTTTAAGATAAGATAGTCAATTCCTAGTGGTTCCGGATGCGAGTGAAGTGCGTGACTTCGGCCTTATCCTGATTTAGTGAGGAGGCTTCTTGAATGAACCAAAAACGTGAATACATAAATACCAACAAAACATATATAATACTACCTACTTCACTTTCCTAATATGACGTCAGAAAGTTTTCGTTTATCCGGCACCGCCTTTCAAAGCCTCTCTATAAAACAGAGGCGGTGGCGGTGGCGGTACGGACACTGCCGCCGGCTGCCCGCGCGAGCACCTTTAGTTCACAGCGCTTTGGCTGTAGCGATTTTTGATTTTTTGATGCTGTCAACAATAAACTATCACGTCTTTTAACCATCCTGTGGTCTAGTGGTTAAGGCCACCGGTTTATACGCAGAGGTCCCGGGTTTGATTCCCAGCGGGAGATACATGTTTGTGTACTCGGTTTGGTTAGCTACCACCATCTTACCTAAATATGTCGCCACAACATCAATGTTTGTAGCATTGTAGCTAGAGATAAGATAGCCAGTGCCTCAGTAGTTGAGGATTCCGGGTGAAGTGAGCTTCCACCTTCGGCCTGAAAATTTCAACTGTCTAACTATCACGGTTCATGAAATACAGCCTGGTGACAGACGGACAGACAGACAGACGGACGGACGGCGGAGTCTTAGTAATAGGGTCAAGTTTTACCCTTTGGGTACGGAACCCCAAAAAGGCCCCAAAGACACGAGCGGCGACGAAGCGGGCGAAGTGTGTGGTCGCAGGTCCAGCTCTAGATCCCAGCCTGCCCGCCCGTTCCGATCCGAACACCTCGGAGATTCTACATATTAAGGAAGGGTACATGCTGGCGTGATGCCATTCCTAAACCCTCTGATGGTGTTTCGATCACACGGCTTGACGAACGCTATAAGTGGCTTGCCGCCGCGTTAAGTGTCGCTGTAAATATGGGACGGTTCCGCAAAGTACCTTCGCGATGCCATGGACAGATTGCAGCTTCGCCCTGTACGCATTATCGGCAACGCAGAAGTCGCAAATAATATTGTATCTGCAATTGTGTAGAGATATTATGTCACTCAGCGTTTTTACTGCTTATACCATGGCGAATGCTCTGAAGAGCTCTTTGACTGACTTATTTCCTCCATATGAGTACACGTGCTGCTCTCCGGAGTCACCGCTTCACTGTCTCAAATATTCTATCGCGCATTAAGAAATTTGGTGATTCGTTTCTTTGTCGCACCTCCATATCAAGGAATAGTTTGCCAGCACACGTTTTCCCTCTTTTCTATGATTTGGAGTCCTTCAAACGAGGCGTGAAGAGGCACCTTGTGGACCGGCAGAGTAAGAGTAACTGATGCTGTGTTGTTTTCACGCTGCACCAGTTGTCGTCGCATCTGGATTCCATATAGAGACATTTGCTGTGCTACAAGTAAAAAAAATTAATAAAAAAATTACGTCTGAGGCCCATTGCAAACTTTGACACAACAAATAAGGGCCTGCGCACGATTACATACTTTATAATTATGACTGACTACCACATCTGATCGGACCGCGACCGCCAGACCGCCTCTGTTTGGGCGAGGCTTTAAGCTTGTACACTGCGCTTTCCCAAACTATAAGCCGAAGTTTTGGCCAGATTAATGGGCTACTATACAAAATGGCGACAACGCCGGACATTTCGGGATCCCGGCGTTCCTTATAATTATCCCGGGTTCGCAGACGTTTCATTTCAGTTTTATGACCGTCGTCGGCTCCAAGGATAAAAGATTTAGGTGCTGCAATGCAGATGGGATGCCTACTGCGGTTGTTTTGTTATAATTTTCTCTGGTTTTCGCATTCTTTTTCATGAGAATAAAAAAAAGATCTTTTAAAGAAAAATCTCATTCTTTTAGAGAATTGTGTAACAAAAATGAAGAAGAAGTATCAGTCATATAATAGTCTATTGTTTTATACACTTTTTGTAATTTATTTCACAAAATATTTAAAATTCAATCTAGTTTCTAAGTAATAACCCCTCCCGTTATTATGCTTTTCCTTTTACAAACTCTTTTACAAGTCACATCGTATACAGTTAAACTACATCATTTCTTTATTTAGATTGATTATTTAATTCACAAATTACATTTAATTAAATTATTATTACTTACAATATAAAATTTTAACCAGCCTCAGGATGCTTAAGTGGGAATCTGACCCACGAGCATCTGGATATCCAGTCCAATAGTCGTATGTATGTATGTATGTATGTATGTATGTATGTATGTATGTGTGTGTGTATGTATGTATGTATGTATGTATGTATGTATGTATGTATGTATGTATGTATGTATGTATGTATGTATGTATGTATGTATGTATGTATGTATGTATGTATGTATGTATGCATGTATGTATGTATGTATGTTTGTTTGCAATGAATAAACTCAAAAACTACTGGACTGATTTAAAAAAATCTTACATTAGAATGCTACATTAGCGCTGAGTAACATAGCCTATATAAAAAAAGTCCACTCGTGCGAAGCAGGGACGAGCCGCTAGTAATTAATAAAACGAAAAACACAACAATGAAGAAACAGCAGGGATAACACTGCTCAAATAATTATTTAATAACCAATAAAATGTACTTTTTATCGTTGTGTAGCAAAAATAAATGTATTTTCTTTCTTTCTTTCACATCTTCTATTATTAATCACTGTCATTACGGAATTACTTATACTTATACATTACGAGTACCAATTTACTTAACATTTCCATTAAGCCCTCATCGTTTTAATTCCCCGATCCCGTACGCGTGCCATTGTCAATACATTCTGTCGAGTGTAGATCTGGCCGGCAGCCAGGATTTCATTCAATTTGTTGATCCAACCCGTGAAGTATGTTACACTCGCGTTAATCGCCAGTTTTTTATGGCACCATAAAAGCGATTAAGTCCGACCCATTAATGCATCTATAAGACCGTGGAATGTGTATACGGCCACGTCGTTTTCTACCGAGATGTTTGTATAAAGCCGCTGTCATATTGCGGCGCACGGTCACGCTACGCACGTTTGAGATAATGTCCACTGCAACCCACGTACTTACAGTGCAACTATTTTCTTTATGTCTCTCGGCAACTTTCGTGTTTTGGTAGTCGTCGAATTTCTATCAGTTGCTCTTTGCACCTGGTGCAGGCCGGACGCTTTTATTTATTACTAACTTAATTTAGAATGGGGGTAAAGACTATTTTGTCATACGTAATGGATTAACGCTTCACCGGGCTTGTTTGGAGGCGGCGAGAACTGAAAGGGTTCCTCAAGCCGTGTGAAACGAATCACTTTCGGAGGTTTTCTATAGGGAACGTCTTCGTATACTAGTGCGCATCTCCGTGCATTACTAGATTCTCCGAAGGGTTCGGATCGGATAGGGGAGCGGAACAACCCGCCTCTAAAGGAGGACTTCGGTTCGGGTTGACCGGGCCGTGGAGGAGGAGAGAAGCGCCCAGGTACATGTCTGTAGGGGAGACTGGGTACGGTTGAAGCAGGGTACGGTTGCAACAGCGCTTATAACTCTTAAAATATCAGCGGTGTGACGAGGGGTACAAGGGAAGGGAGATGCGGAAGGCAAGTCCGGACACGTATCACAGTGTCGCGTCGCACTCCGCGCGCTACGTACGTTTCTAGGAGACCCTATTGTATTTTGTCGACCAAAAGTAAGTTTTTTCTATTGTTTTCTTTTTGTAATTACTAGTTGATGCTTATTAGTTGCGCTGTAAGTGTTTTTCTGCTTAATTGTGAGTCCTAAGAGGTTCGGAAACAGTGATTCGTTTTTATTTATATGCTTTTCTATCGACGCTGTGTTCGTTGTAATGGCGGTTGAGGGGGATGGGGACAGTTGAAACAGTTTTTGTGGGTACGGTTGAAACAATTATAATAATTGCTTTTTTTGTTCTAGATGCCTAGACAACGCAAACGAAAAACCTCTAGAGGTGAGTGTGAAATAACTCACTACAAAAATGCTTATGAAGAACTTAAAAAAGGGACTTCCTTACGAAAAGCTGCAGAAATGTTTGGAGTTCACCACTCTTCTCTTCTGCGATACAAGAAAAAAAAAGATGCAGCTGCTGAAGAAGGTAACGAGGCTGATGTTTAATTAATCCTTTATTGTACAAAGAAAAAATACATTTAAATACACGTAACACAGGACATATACAAAGGTGAGCTTATCTCTAGAAGAGATCTCTTCCAGCCAACCCTAGCTGTGGTGCAATAAACAAGTATGCGGGACTAATAAATTGTAAATAATACCATTAGTATGGACTAACAAACATATTTAAACTAATGACATAACTAATTTAAAATAAAATATTATATTATAAATATATACATACATACCTATAAACATATTAAAATAAAAACTAATGTTTCTATGGGGTATGTAGCCCACAACCGAGTATTTACCCCTGACCAGGAAATTCACCTGTCAAATTATTTAATCCGCTGTGCGGATATCTACTTTGGTCTATCAGTCAAAGAGGTAAGAAAATTAGCATTTGAGCTTGCCATCAAATATAACTTAAAAATACCATCTACGTGGACTGAAAATGAGACCGCTGGAGAAGAGTGGTTTCGCTCCTTTATGAGAAGAAATGTGAAACTATCGGTGCGTACAGCCCAGGCAACAAGTCTCTCCAGGGCAACAAGTTTTAATAAGAACAACGTAAATGCTTTTTATGATAATTTGCAAATTGTTCTTGACCGTGACCACTTTGAACCGCAAGATATCTACAATGTTGATGAGACAGGCGTAACAACTGTACAGAAGCCCGACAAAGTCGTGGCAAGGCGTGGAACACGACAGGTGGGAGCGGTCACCTCTGCAGAACGTGGCACTTTAGTCACATTAGCCTTTGCTGCCAACGCGTTGGGTAATGCCATTCCCCCAATGTTTGTGTTTCCAAGGGTTCGATACCAGGATCATTTTATAAGAGATGGTCCAATGGGTTCAATAGGAACTGCCAACCCATCAGGTTGGATGCAAGATGAACTATTCGTCGAGTTTCTGAAACATTTCAAGAAGTATTCGAGTGCCTCTACATGTCATAAAGTACTGCTTGTTCTTGACAACCACTCTTCCCACATCCACATAAATTCTCTGGATTTTTGCAAAGAAAATGGTATCGTATTACTTTCATTTCCACCCCACTGCTCCCACAAATTGCAGCCTTTAGATAGATCTGTTTACGGACCATTGAAAAAAGCCATAAACTCCACCGCTGATGCCTGGATGCGCAACAATCCTGGCAAAACAATGACAATTTATGACATCCCTGGAATAATAAAAACTGCGATGTCACTTGCTCTCACACAATCAAATATTCAAGCTGGGTTCCGAAAAACAGGAATATACCCCTTCAATCGTAATATATTCCAAGATCTAGATTTTGCCCC
The DNA here is from genome assembly GCA_963082485.1 of Eudonia mercurella. NCBI lineage: Eukaryota > Metazoa > Arthropoda > Insecta > Lepidoptera > Crambidae > Eudonia > Eudonia mercurella. The sequence continues at coordinate 8,023,557 of OY720024.1, read as the reverse complement.
ATCATTCGTGACAGACAGACCAAACCCAAATGATTTGGTAGAAGAAGTGGTTACAACTGCATCAGCGCAGGACACTATACCTGCACCAGAAAACGTGGTTATGTTAGCGGCTGAAGAACAATCTTCAATACGGCCATCCTCTGTGTCGAACGAAGCTCTTATCTATGAAAACATTCCACAAAACTTTGATAACTCAACGACGCCGCTTACACAAAGTGGTGTAAATGTTCACCTACAGATGCAAGACAGGACAATCAGCACAGAATCGATTATACCCACTACAGATCCTACTACACTACAGAGTCACATCAGACATCAATCACCCAAGCCATCTACAAGTAAACAACAACCCATGTTTTCACCAGAAGAAATAAGGCCTTATCCAAAAGCTGCCCCCCGAAAAATCACAAATAGAGGTCGCATTACAAAAAAAATCTACTATTTATACAGACACTCCGGAAAAAGAAGCTGTAAGAAAAGACCATGAAGATAGACAGAAACGATTAAATACCAAGCATGTAAAGAAACCGATATTTGAAGACAGTAAAGCAAAGAAGTCCAAAGGTAAAGCAAAGAAAAAGGCCGATACACCAGCTTCATCAGAAGAAGATGAATATTTTTGTCTTGTATGTGTGGGAGCATTCACAGAGAGTAGATCCGGAGAAAAATGGGTGCAATGTCAAGGGGTCTGCAAAATGTGGTCTCACTTAGAGTGCACTGATGGTGGGCAATACTACGTCTGTCACAACTGTGACGAGTCTGATTAAAGTCTTTAATTTTGTTTCACAAACATTTTTTCAGTTTTAGTTATCGACGGCTGTTAAGTTGGTTTATGTTCCTCCTAATTTAAGTTTTTGTAAACTAAAAACTAAACTAAAAAAATAACTTGATTAATAGTTATTTTTTTTATTATAAAGATTTATTGTTATTATGTTAGTTTAAATCAGAGCAGCAGAGCTCTTTTATTTTATCTTGTTAAATGACCTTAGAGCAGAGCTATTTTGGGTTTAAATAGCTAGTTGAAATTAGAATATCACAGCTGTTTTTATGATAATTGGTGTTAAATCACGTAAGACTTAAATTGTTAAGACTGATAAAAGTGCCACACTAGATTAAAACTTGTTTTGGTTGATTATTAATAAACAAAATAATGATTAAATATTATATTTGTGTGTTTGTGTTTCAATTGACCCCCATCACTGTTTCAACCGCCCTTGGTATGGGTATGGTTGAAACAGATTCTCATCTTTCTTATAAACTCCTATAATATAAAAACTATTGCAGGTAAGCCTCCAGTTCATTATGTACTTTAAGACAAAAGCCTACTCTCTCACTTTAAGTGTTTCGTTTGTAATTATGTTGCATATTGGCAGTTCTATCGGCATTTATCTTGAAATTGTTTCAACCGTACCCAGTCTCCCCTACCTGGTATAGAGCGCGTGTGAACCGGTTCTTCGTACCCTTGTTCTACGAGTACGGTGTCTTGGGCCTAAACTAGTGTGCATGTTTAGTGTATTCTGTTAATGTGTAGTGGCATTTAGAGGATCGGGCGGGGGTTTTGGCGATAATACAGCGTGCGCCGCAGTGGGACAGCGCCTTAAAGCATGGTCCTGTTTGGGAGCGGTGCCAAGTGAAGTTGTCATTTCGTTCGGAATCGTTGTTGTACGCTGGCAGAACGATGCGGCTTGTAGTTTCGCTTCCGTTTGTTTTTTTGCATTCTTCAAAACGTTGCAGTTGCTAGTACCTACTTTTTATTATTATTGAGAAACGTCTTAAGAGGAAATACTAAGGTCGATTGACTATATGAAAAGTTGACAAAATCACCGATTCGTAGTCCCCTGATTCCTCCTCCAAAACTGGACCGATTTTATTACTTTTTCATAAAAAAATAAAGGAAGGTTTTGGCCGTGTCCCTATGTTTTGCTTTTTTCATAAATTAATTATTAAAAAAGATATGAACCTTTAAAAATCTTAAAAATTGGCCAGATTTTCGTTGTGCTCAGACATCCAAACAAATTTGACGAGATTATATAAAAGAAGCAGTCGAACTTAGAATTTCCTCTTAAGGTCATTGAACAGAAAGAAGAAAAATTTAAGAGAAAATTTTCTATTACAAGGCAAGGATGAACATAGAAAAACAAAAACCACATTTATGGTGTAGCACTAAAAAAAACTAAGTAAAGTGTATAATTAGAACTTACTGTCATATTTGGTTAGAGTAAAAATAAAAAAATAATAATACGACACATTTTTCAACGCCAAAAAAAAACATATTTTCATTTAATTTTATGGGATGACAGTTAGAAAACAGGTAGTCTCAATAAAATTGTTGCTACAGACTAAAATCAGTTGCTTACCCGTACTTTTTAAAGATTAAACAAAAAAAAACTCAATAACTGATTCCTGTCACAACCCTACTCATAATTATTTAAGTTAAAAAAGTTGGCATCTTTCTATTTATGATTATTTACATATAATTTTACGCAAATATTGTTGGTCCTTTGGCTTATAAAGTAAAAAAATTAAAAATAAAACAAAAAACCCGCCTGCGTAAAAAATAATACGTAACTAAATAGAAAATCAACTGAAAAGGCCGGAACAAGATAAAAATTCAATTTATGCAACATTATACATAACACACAGTCGGAGGCACGCAAAAAGTGAGAATAATTTGACTTATCATTAAATTTTATGCCTCCGACTGCATGTTATGTATGATGATGCATAAATTGAATTTTTATCTTGTTCCCTCCTTTTCAGTTCATTTTCTATGTAGTTACTTATTATTTTTACGCAGGCGGGTTGTTTGTTTTTTTTTTTAATTTTTATTTTATTTATGTTTTTTGAGTTTGAGTCTATTTCATGATAAGTAGGTATACCTTTTTGAAATCCTTGTGAGCCCTCTAATTTGACTAATCGAAAAAAAAAAGTTTTTCACCAACTCCAATGGCGTCGCACAGCCGCCATGTTTTTTTTTAACTTCACCTATCTAAAAACACTTGGGCAGCTAAGACGAATCTAACGATACCTCAATTATGTAAATCCGTTAGGTCCGGAGGTAATAAACAATATTACATACAAGATAGGCGCGAAAAACATAACTCTTCCTTTGCAGTCGGGTAAAAATAGATAGTGTGGATTAATTTCGGCGAGTTAATAATGAATGAAATGAATAGCTTTTTAATGAGAATGAACTGCTTAGAAGTAAAGTATATGTAGATAAAGTATCCAATTAATAATTATTGAATAAGCACGCACTTATACACAATCGTATTCCATCGTATCATATTGCCGCGCGCAATGTACGAACGAGTACGTACTTAATCGAGAAAAACTCTCATCGAGTTGCGAGCATGCGATTATTCGGACGGTGATATTATAAAAACGTCAACACTTCTCACGCTGGCCGGTTGCCAATATTAAAATATCGACACCCCCCTCCCCCCACAATTCGTTATTTTATGGCTTCATCTATGCACCGACATAGGCCGACTCATGTTTATATACAGTCGTGACGGAAAGTTAAAATACGATCACATAAAATCTTGGTAATGCGTGTTTCTATCTTTTTTTTGTCTATTTGGTAATTCTTCTTTATGTTCGATGCATATTAAATCGCAATGCTATATAATATAGTTAATTTCAACTAACAGCTGTAGTCAGCTGTTAGTTGAAATTGCTATAACAATTTCCCGTGAGAACAAGGTTGGACTTGAATACTCTTAAATTAATCCGTATGATTATTACGTTCGAGACTTACATTTGAAACTGTTCAATAGAAATTTGGCCTTATTTTTTAACTATGTCGGCGGCAGATCTACCTACCCAAAACTGTCAAATTTCTACAATCAATTTTAAACTATATTGTTTAGATATAAGGATCAATATTCATTGGAGAAATTTGACAAATTTGGATAGGTTGATCTGCCGCCGTGTGTACTGTCGCTAATAAATAAATAATATTATTGCAATAAACAGTTTAAAGTGGCGGTATTCCCAAACCGTTACGAATTAAGGACTTACTCTTTCCACAAAGGTCGACCACGTATATACGATTTTTATTTTATGTGGTTGTGCTCCCTCCCACACTAAGGTGTTTGCGGAAGACCAGCGTCAAGTTTTCCTATAAACTAGGAGGCCTGACATCATGGTGAGCGGGCACCTGTTAGTGCCACTTATTTTTTGAATTAATTTTTGTGTGATGTGTGTTGTGTCACTAATAAGTAAATGTTTTCTGTTCCATTCTATCTGGTGGTGGTGTTCATGGGTGGCTTCCCATTAGTTGACCCACTTGATCATAAAAATTTAAACAGTTACTTTAAGGGTTGTATTTAATCGATCACTAAACTAACCTAACCTTACCCACAAAAATACTAAGTTAGCACCTAAAAATACAAAGTTAGCACCTGAACTACTATTTAGATGCTAACTTAGCATTTTAGGTGCTAGCCTACGATTTTTTTGGGGATCAATTTATTATTTCTCTTACTTTAATACCAGATAAATGGAAAATAGTAGAAGAGAATATATCCTCGTATAAGTTATTATAACTTAGCAAATTCACTATCCAAAAACATAAAACAATTCCATTTCATTTGTTGTGTGCTACAACAGGTAAGACTCACGGGACTGGGAAACTATAAGATTAGATTTGCCCGAGCACCTGGCTCTGTGCTCTAATGCTCAAGCTCACTAATTCTAAAAAGCTTTGAAAACTTCTATCACAAGAATCTTTTGTCTCTTTCTACATCGATACATTAACAATGCTAAATGAAATTAAATGAATATGTCTTAATTTAAGTTAACTTACTAAATAAGCACTTTTGAATCACCACAAAAATGATTGCCTGCAAAACATTTATAAACTAAATCAAAAACATTACGATAATCAACTACAGTTTCGCACGTACGTTTTGAAATTAAAAAAGTAGATTTGATTAAAAACTTACACCGGAATCAAAAAGATAAAATTACTATCTCAACGTCTCAATAGTGTGCATCGCACGCAAGCTTTTAAAGCGAAAAATAAGCTCCGAATAGTTATTCCGTGTTTTGTTCCTGTCATGTAAACGTCATTTCAAAATAGAGTAAAAGAGACAAAACACGGAATAACTATTCAGAGCTTAGTCTCTGTTTATTTGTAAGGCACTAACGTTTTAGTTTACTGACTACACGTAAAATGTGTCTTGTTTCTTCAGCTTTCGTCACGCGCAATTTGTGCGATGACAAAGTGTCTTGCAACCGCCTCTCTCCACTAAAATGCTCGTAAATAGGGAGGCAGAGAAAAATATAGCGAGAGGGCGGGAATAGACGTCCGCACTCGTTTCCCTCCGAACGGTCAGCGGTGTTATTCACGCGTGGGTTGCATTATTGCGAATTCGCGGCATCTTAGGACTTATTGTCCAAATTATTTGACCATAATGCGTCGTAATAAGGTATAAGGTAACGCTCGATGGCGCAGTAGTTAACGCGCCCGGTCTGCGATTGCAAAAGGCCGGTCATCGGATGGGTGACCACAAAATGTATCATCTTGAGCTTCTCCGTGCTTCGGAAGGCACGTAAAGCCGTTAGTCCCGGTTGCATTAGCAGTCGTTAACAACCACCAATCCACACTAGGCCCGCGTGGTAGTTTATGGCCCGTTCTCCCTATCCATCCATAGGAAGGCTCGTGCCCCAGCAGTGGGGACATTATGAGCTGGCGATGGTGATGATGATGCGTCGTAATATTGTGACAAATCTCGAATAGATAGTGCGTAATTAGTTCCATGTCTGTCAAATGTTTCCTGCATATCAAATCGAAGTAGAATCTGAGCCGGTTCGTATTTATAAAAGTTGCATATATTTCAGGATGATCTCCATGATATTGTTATATGTTCGCATCTCTCGCATCTGACTTCACTTCACACCTTAGAACAAAAATGAATGCGCAAAGTGTGGTAAGATTTTCGCAAACACTTGGTTGCGGTATGGTCTCGCTACACAGTCCTCGCGAGAGTAGTAAATGACTCAGAGCAAATCTATACTAATATTATGAAGAGGAAACCTTTGTATTTTTGTATGTATGTATGTATGTATGTATGTATGTTTGCAACGAATAAACTCAAAAACTACTGGACCGATTTAAAAAATTCTTTCACCATTAGAATGCTACAATAGCGCTGAGTAACATAGGCTATATTTTAAAAAAAAGAAAAAAAATGCGGTACGAAGTCCGCCGGGTCAGCTAGTGGTCAATAAAATCGATGTATTTAAAATCAAATTAATTAAGTAATTCTTAATTATGTCTCCTTTGGAATATGTCTGACTTTAAAATGGAAAACAGAACTTTTACAATAATGTTAAAAAATCATGTTTCTGTAACTATTCTACGTAACACTATTTACGTTGACGATGCATCGCACGCGCACACTGCCACCCCGCAGTATCAGCACATCAGGCCCGTCATAATATGATTTATTCGCCTTTCCCATTCAGTGAGCGGCCGTTAATTCAGAACTTCGGCACAAAGTTTTTGATTCATTAAACAGTTCCAACTCTGTTTTGGGTCTTTTATTAAGAAATTTCCCTTCTTTCAGTAGAACTGATTTAATGGCTTAATTAGAAGTGTACTGAAGTTATAAGTTAAGGCTGTCTGAAATGGAATTAACTCACTTACCTATGATGTTGATTTACTATGCGATTGAGTTGATGCATTTATACACACACACAAACGTACACATAAACACACACGCATACATAGAATAGGTACGTAGAACTGATATTCTGATTGATATATTGAATTTTTTGAATTGATATTTATTAGATGCAAAACTGATGCTTTGCCGCAATTAATAATAAAGCTTTACATTTACATTACAAGCGTTTACTTTAAGATATGAAAGTTTCCCAATTTTCTATTTATTTTTCCACCTCGGACTGAAAAGCCAACAGAAAAAGCTATACCAATATTAACATGAACCCACTGCAGCCAATAAAATATTTATATCATCATCATCATCATCAGCCCATACTAGTCCACTGCTGGACATAGGCTTCTCCGAGTGCACGCCACCGAGCACGATCCGCGGCTACTCTCATCCAGCTCTTGCCAGCCACCTTGCGAAGATCGTCGCTCCACCTAGTCTGAGGGCGTCCTACACTACGTTTACCGATGCGCGGTCTCCACTCGAGAACTCGTTTACCCCAACGGTTGTCGGTTCTGCGGCTAATATGACCGGCCCAGTGCTACTTCAGCTTGCTGATCCGATGGGCTATGTCGACTGGAAATATTTGTATTCACAATTTTAATTAATAACAGCAAAGCCGTCATCCGTTGTGTGGTTCCGATAAAGCACGACATTTTCTTTTGATCAAGTTTGTTTACTGGGTGTTTAATAATAATAACGCGTCGGTGGCCGAATGGCACAGCGCTCGGTCCGGTATACCCGACGACGGGCAAATGTATTTCGGATTTTTCGATGCATAGCCCAGGTTCATGATCACTAACCTGCTTGGCTAGCGTGGTGATTAAGCCATTACCCATCACTTGTAGCGAGGACTTGATTTCAATGATGGAGGCCTTTGACCAACAGTGGGACAGTTATAGGCGTCTAATAGTGAGTCGTCTGCTGTGAATACAGACACAATAGAATTTTAATTGCTTATGGCACTGATCAGTGCTCGTACTCGCTAAGATTTTATAGCTGTAGTTATGCATTTAGGAAACCCGGTTGATAACTATATTGGCACGTGAATTATAAAATCACAAGGGTTAAGAGCCTTAGGGTAAAGCCACCAAAGAGCACGCACTACCTTAGAGTTGCTAATACAGAGTTGAATAATGTTTTTGTTAGCAACTACTTGCCTGTGACATAACGTGTGCATGGAGTCGATATGGTACGAAGTATTTATTTACTAATCCCATGAATGGGTGTTTGGAGATAGGAAAAATATATTTGTGTTTAAGAATACTTACTCTTTGGTAACTCTTGGCGGGAAATCGAAGAGTCATGTCTGCGGTTTTGTTTTATTTTCTAAAATTTGTGTTATGTCGAATATGAATGTGAAATAATGGTGGATTATTAACCGTTAAGTGTTCGTGAGTGTGCATGAGTGTTGGCAAATGAAACAAAACAGTGCAACATCACTTTTCAAATTCTCCCAAGAAGTCCGCCCGAGGACTTAGTAAAGCCCCATTTTTACTGAGATACTCGAGGGGTTTGGGGGGTATATCATTTCTCACTTCTCATTTTTATTATCATTCATCATCATCATACATGAAAGAAATATTGTTTATTTAAGTATTGTTAGACTTTTTCATTGGCTAAATGCTTGTGCAAAGCCATAAAAATAAAAATAAAAACTCTTTGGTAGTGCGTATACTCTTTGGTGGCTTTACCCTAATGTATTCCGATTTCGATACAAACTTCAGTTACAATTCATTTATACCAGTTAGCCAATTTTTCCGGATAATACGAGTAGGTAACTAAAAAGTTAGATTTTTAATAAAAAAAAATAACTGAACCAGCTTTTGCCCGCGGCTTTGCTCCCGTTATTACACGACTTGTGATAGATTGTAACAAAAAAAATGTAATAAAGGTGAGACTCAATCTGTACCTTCACGTGTAGATTTATGAAATTTAAAGTTCACTATATTGAAAGTCTTAAACAGAATAAATTCAGTAGTAAATTTTTTTTTTCAAACATTTAATCTCTACTTTCGTACTTTCCTTAAGCATTCATTTAGTTAGAAAAAATTGAAACTGAAGATTATATGGAATATTGAAATGCTCTTAAAGGCTGACTGAAGTTGTTGAGAGGTCAAGTCGTTGAAAGGGGCAACCGAAATTATGATTGTAGTCGATAGCGATTTTTTCTCAACTTCCCACAATATGGTCAAAAGGTTAAAAACCTCGTCTTTTTCTGGGAATCTTAGCTGATGCTGGTTTGTGGTCTCCAATCCACATTTGGCAAGCGTGGTGATTTAGCCATTACCTATCACCTACCTATTAGTAGTGATGACTTGATTTCAATGATGGAGGCCTTTGCCCAGCTGTGGGACAGTTATAGGCTATTCACTTACTTACTTGCTGATGTTATACGACCTTTTCAGCGTTACCGGATTTAAATCTTGTCTGTGTTTTAGTGGTTGACTACCCAGGCTGAGGTCCCGGGTTGGGATTATGCTGCGGGGTCAGATTGCACTAATAGTAGGACATAATCTTGGTCTGACGCCATAGCAATAATGTTAGTAGTATTTTTATTATTAATATTCTGTATAGTCAAGTCATCAAATCGAGATCGTCAATCATCATGAGTTCCTCTGTGCCATCATCTCGAGCTCCTCCGTGTCATCATCTCTAGCTCCTCCGTGCTATCATCTCGAGCTCCTCTGTGCTTCGGTAGGCACGTAAAGCCGTTGGTCCCAGCTGCATTAGCAGTTGTTAACAGCCACCATCTAAAGGGAAGGCTCGTGCCTCAGCAGTGGGGACATAAAAATGAGCTGGTGATGATGATGATAGGCAAGTATTTGACCGCGATCTCGTCTGATGGTAAGCGATGCTGCGGCCTAGGATGTCATCATCATCAGCTCATTTTATGTCCCCTCTGCTGGGGCACTAGCCTTTCCTATGGATGGATAGGGAGAATGGGTCATAAACCACCACGCGGGCCCAGTGCGGATTGGCGATTGTTAACGACTGCTAATGCAGCCGGGACCAACGGCTTTACGTGCCTTCCGAAGCACGGAGGAGCTCGAGATGATAAATTTTTGGTCACCCATCCGATGACCGGCCTTTGCGAAAGTTGCTTAACCTCAGCACTCGCAGACCGGGCGCGTTAACTACTGCGCCATCGAGCTCCTCCTAGCCCGCCTAGGATGTAGTTTTATGTATTTTTGCATAAAAGATCCCAATGGGTAGAAGTTCTACCGGAAGAAGGAAACTTTGGCAGGCCGAACTAAGATAACATAAGCATTCTTGTTTTATACAGTTATGGAGGTAAGTTAGCCACTAGTTCCTTATTAGTAATGACGATTTCACGTGAGTTGATACTTTCTTCGATCCTATTAATTTATGGTCAGTATTTGCTCGCTATATGTTTAAAATGCTATTAAATATCATGTGTCATCTTTGTACAATCATAAGCCGTGTCAAAGACTAGCAAAACTTTATTCATGAAATACAATCACCACCTTCAATTTCAAAGAAAGTTCAACAATAATAATGCGCCGCCGCGATTCATCTTACACACGCGGTTCGGCGTCAGTCTGGAGGTACATCGATAAACTGCGTCACCCAATACCGTCTGTATTGGCGAGCAATACTGCTCCGGCCTATAAATCTCCCCGGCTACCCACCTGCCCGGGCACCCCAGATAAAGTTCCCGCTCTTGTAAAGTTGCGGCTAAACGGGTGATTGAGGGGAGCTCTTTTAAAATCGATCGGCGGTACGTACCGGATCTACAGCGGATGCCTGATTGTAGTAACGTCTACTGTAATCTGTAGTTCTTTATCCAGGGAATCGTGTACCTTACCTTATCTTAGTGGGGCCTGCTGAGGTTTCCCTCTCGCAGTAGGGTGGATTCGCGTTTTGGATTTTTTCTGATTTATTTTGAAGCCTTTTTGTAAATTAATCTGAAATGCGTGCAAAGTTTCAAAAATCGAAAGAAGTACTATTAAGTAAGATCTGCTTAACAAAGGCACTCTTTTTTAATCAAGAATTTAGATAATATTTGATCTCAAAAAATAATAAGAGAAATGGTAATGACGTTAGGCTAATGGCAATGATTTTTTGAGGATGGTAATGATTTGGAATGCTTGGTAATGACGAGCTTTTACGGCAAAAATAATAATTAAGTACCTGATACCTATTTTAGAAGACATACCTATGTATTTTTTTCATATATAAGTAGTTGCTAACTTGTAAATAAAACACTTACTTATAAATTTGTAAAGTTAAATAACACAAAAATTAAAATTCAACAAATCTCGTAACAAACACAATCTCGGTCTTTAATTTAACTATGCTATCATGGCTCAATCCAACTCGCCGAAATTAATCTACTCATATGGCACGTATTAAGTTGTTAAGTAGGTAACTAAATTTTAACTTAACTTTAAGTGATTAATTGCATGTAAACACAGAATTTAGTAGCAAGTTGCAAGTTAAAATTTAGCTAACAACTAAACAAGATATTTAAAAATTTGTCTATTTTTCGGTTAAGTTGGTGGGCGGGGCTTGTCACTTGACACGTTTGGACTGGCACAATATTAGTTAAATGCAGAAGTGTTGTGAGCGACGCGCTCGGGTTAAATTTTATTGTTCGTATTAAATTGAGTTCCGGATCCTAGGCCCCCTGTCGGTTATGCCTTCGCGGGCGTCTCCGACAGGTTCCGGACATGGGTTGGACTCGTGGTGGCATGTGGTTAGCTGTAGAAGTGGGAATGTTCGTCTGCCTGGTTGATGTGGCCAGGCTTCCATTTCGTGCACAGCGAGCGGGTCCAAGTAGCGGTCTCGAGGGGCCCGATGCGAAAGGACTTGCGGGGCACGTGAGTTGCCCATAGTTGGTTGTCATGCTCGATGGTTTTCACTGAGCAGAACTCCAACATCTCCGGCACTAGTCTGAATAACTAGTAGAGGTGCCCGCTAGATGCAATACCTCCGGTTGAGCCAACCGCGTAGGATGTTGAAATTGGCAAGGTGCCTGGATGGGTACTGAGAAGTGAGTGGGCTTACAACTCCGCCACCAAAGAGGATATTTGGTAGTCAACTCAGAGTTGACGACCCGAGCAGTGGAATTTGCGAGTTGTGCTCTTAGTGCAACGAGAAGTGAGCGAGCTTACAGCTCCGGTAACCTATCTGGATAATAGGTAGTGGACTATACGTGTCCACGGGGCGACTAGCTTGAGACACTAGTCTTAAAAGTACCGGATGAAGAATGCGCTTCGGTGCGTCCTGATCTGGCGTTATAACCTGACGTAGATGGTCCCTTGTGCTTGCACAAGGATGTCTGACACCTACTTTGTAACCTAACGGTTGGTAGGGGGTGTCAGTATAAACTTTAAAGTAGTGTTAAGTGGGTTGTTCGTATTAAATTATTGATTATTGTATTAAACATATTTACTCGATTTAGAAACTCTACAAAAATGAGATAGACTGCGAAAACTATTGCCAGTATTGAGAAAATATATAGTAATATGTAATTTTAATTTTGCATCTAATGCACATCGCATTACAGTATCTTTTTTCTGTATTTCGTTTTCCACTTTAGATAACAAGTAAATAAAAGAGTCTTCTGCCATGCGTGACGCATTAAAATATACTTGTTATTAAATCTTCATTCGCTAGCTCCTCGAACAAAGTGGCACTTGATCCTTGGCCATACTGATCTCTTCTATTTATTCAATTTCTCACCCAGTTTTTTGGGTATGGTTATTTCCCTAATTATTTCATCTTTGACTTTATAACAAATTTAGCACAGAATTTACGACTTCATTACGTGGTTGATCGTCCATCTTGAGTGAACTAAGCAAACTAATTACTTAAATACGTATGGACATATACTTAAATATAAGCCACATAAAATTAAGTTTAAATTTAGTTACCTACTTAACAACTTAAAACGTGTAAATCAGCCATTACTCTGTAAGCCCTATTCAATGTCGACAACTATACGTCATCAACATCCGATCTAAATATTTTTACAAATATTGAAAGATCAGTTAAGAATTAGGCAAGCTATATTTATGATTACATATACATATAATTTTACGCAAATAGTGTGGTAGTGCACCTGACCCGGCATGTCATGGGGTGCGAATTCCCTTCGTGGAAATTTTTTCAGCACTGTCTTTTTTCACATATCTAATAGTTTCAATAGTAAGTAGGTGGAGCTCGATGGCGCAGTGGTTAACGCGCCCGGTCTGCGAGTGCTGAGGTTAAGCAACATTCGCAAAGGCCGGTCATCGGATGGGTGACAAAAAATTATTATCTCGAGCTTCTCCGTGCTTCGTAGGGCACGTTAAGCCGTTGGTCCCGGCTGCATTAGCAGTCGTTAACAACCACCAATCCGCACTGGGCCCGCGTGGTGGTGTATGGCCCGTTCTCCCTATCCATCCATAGGGAAGGCTCGTGCCCCAGCAGTGGGGACGTAAATGAGCTGATGATGATTAGTTTCAATATGTAGTACTATGTAATATTGAAGTTTCATTTTTGAAAACGGCAACTACCTGAAATAAAATATTATTTTGTATGATGTATTTTTAAAGTTAAAATATGTTTAGAGTATGTATGCATAAACCCACGACCATTATTCCCCAAAAGGTGGTTAGAGATCATCATATCCTATCCAAGCCATGGTTTGGATCAATGTCCACTTTTAGCAAATAGAGCGACCTTGTTGTTAATTATGCAAAGGAAGTGTCAGGATGCTGGCCAATCGCCTTTTTTGATGCACTGGCGCATAATCTCGATTCACCACTTACGAATGCTGACAAGAAAAGCTGGCTATTATAATACTATAATCCAGACAAGCACGGATAATTTAATATTTTTAGCAAATTAAAATAAAGATAACGCACAAAAAAACCCATTCAACTTCCAGCTGGTATTTCGGTTATTTTAAAGCATGAAAGCAAACAACGTTTTAAGTGAAATAGAACAAATTGCTACTAATAAGAAATTTTGAAACTTTGAATTCATCATTCCCATTAACATAACGTCATTACCATCAACACAAATCAAACGGTAATGATGATGATGGTAATGACAAATGTAGTGTTTTTTTTTAACAAATCGTGAATTCTTAGCGCTACTATTTTGTGACCGCCTTTTTGAGAATTTGTCCTGGGAGTCACAATAAGTTCTAATGCTAACAATTATACTTAATTTATAATTACCTAGAAAACGTATTTACCGGTAATGATGGAAATACGTGACAATCATTTAGTAGACATATGATTTGTAACAAAAAAAGTATTTAAAGAGCACTCACCGTGACGTGCGCTGTGGTATATTTCGTGCAAGCAACTGAGGAGAGTGGTGTGCACGGGTACAGTAAGATACATCACGTAGATCTTTCAAGAAAGTAAATTTGACGTTAGCGCGATGGTAATGACGAATTTCTGTTACAAACTTTTGAAATTTCGTTTTGACTATTATGCTGTTCTGAATTATAAACGCTATTTATTATGTTGTTTACGGTAAAATACAGATTACTAAACGTTTGAAAAAATCGGGTTTGGCGATCATAATTATTGAAATATATATTTTGAAAGTTTTGTGCACATATATTTTCTTTAGATGGTAATGATGTTTTACTCAGTTTTAATTAAATTAGAAAATGAGTTTTTAGAACACAAGGTTCGTAACTGTGTCACCTTACGTTAAATTATGTTTAAAACCTCGCTTAAACAAAAAAAGTAACTGAAAAATGAGATAGAATTTCTAATCAACTAGAAATAGTTTTTTTCCATGTTTCGCGAAATGACCCAGTAACACTTCGACCCATCGGGATCTTTTGTGCAACCCCATCCTTTCACTCTTCCTCCTCTGTAGATAGATGCCATAAGTTTGGCAACGTCCTTAAGAGCGAATAGCTTGAAGTCCTTCGGTTTTGGATAGGCAGACTCCAGGAGTCCCATTCTTTTAGGGAATCGTGTAAGTCTTTGTAGGTGTAGGAAGTTGGATTTTATTACGTTACTTAAGAAATGGGACATGACTTGAATATGAGACAAAACGTCTAAGTATATTAAAAATTACATTAAAAATCTTGTACTTCTCCTTTGTTAGATCCTTTTTAGTTTTTAGATGGGCTCCACACCGTCCTTGCAGCACGGTGTGGAGTCCATGTTATGAAGTTCATATTAATAGAATATAGATAGTTAAAAAAAAATTTAATCCTTAAATTATTGCTACAATAATAAGTCATACACCGCATCCTTAAAAAGAATTTGTTATCTCTACGCAACAGGCGCAAAATGTTTGACGTAGATTCCTCGTTGCTACTGAGCAAGATGTTCTTTGTATCTCGTGCTCGTCTCCCAGTGCGCTCCTCACGTTCGAAACCACTCTTCGCCACCCCGCGATACCGTAAGAATTATACGCGTAACTCATTTGTATTCCGTTCCACTAACACTTTCAATAAAAAATGCACCCATATAGACATATTAAGTACATCGTTACCTAAGCTAAAATCTGTTCTCTCAGATAGCTTGAGTTGTGACTATTTAATTATTATGTTATTGTACTGTTCTCTGTAATTGAATTTGATCGATGTAACTAAGATAATAAAAATTTTGTTAACTAGTTGTTATTCTAATTACATACATAAGTATTGTCTTGTCTTATGGCTCAAATAATTAAGATGTAACACATTACAAAAACACAAATGTTGAAAAAATTTCCACGAGCAGGATTTGAACCTGCACCCTTCTGACGTACCGGGTCAGGTGCTCTCCCAATTGAGCTATCGTGGTTCTAACCAGCCGGAGCCCGCCGAAATTATTCAACACTATTTACTTTAAAAAAAAAATTGTAATGTTGTAATTTGTTTCGCAACAAAATTTGCGTTAAAATTATATAAACAAAACAAAAAGATTTAACACGTTATAGGCACTGTAGGTCTTTCTTTGTAACCATTATGTAACCTATATTACTATGTATGTTGTAGAAATGACTGTTTGTTGCCTTAAATAAATTTAAAAAAGTCGTATCGGTATTTATGTACATTGAGGCGGTTATCCGCCTCAGTGGTCTTAGACCCTTAGGTCGGCCCGGGTTCCGGTTTGATTGTTAGGGCTTTTAAATCCGCCTGGTTAGCTACCACCATCTTATCTAAATACGTTACCATAGCATTAATGTTTGTAGAGCTAGAGATAAGATAGCCAGTGCATCAGTAGTTGAGGATTCCGGGTGAAGTGCGTTTCACATCAGGTGCATGAGAAGAAAAAAAGTCAATCTGTTTAAATATGAACGCTTCTTTACCGGGCGAATAATAATGCAATTTGAACACAATGATAATAAAGACGCTTCCTTCTCTTTATTTAATGCGAGTAAATTGTCCGGTTATCTCTTTTTCGTTCCGTGTTTTCATTTGGTTTTTCATAGCTAATTCGGTTATAAAAGTTAATAATTTATCAGTTTAATACAAACAAACCAAAGATAGAAACAGCGGAAATAGCACATTGAGGTAGATTACCAGGGAAATAATAAGTTGCCAGAATTGTAATGTTTATTTTTTATTTGTTTATTTCAGCCAACTATAGGCCATGTACATTAAAAGTTAATTACACCATACATACAGAGTATACTAAAAATGGCACGACACGGGAAACAGCTTAGTCTTACCTACGATATTTCGTTACACTTGCATAATGCGTTATAATCATAATTGATTGTAACGATTGATATGATTATAATTATCTAGAATATGGAATTAATTAATTGGAATTTTACATGGTGCTAATCAGGTACCTTTGTATTAATTTAAACTTAAGAGCGTTTATGCCGCACACTAGCGCCGCCAATGAAAAAAAAACATATCTAGTAATTAGAGATAGAAAATCAAATTATGCTCAACAAACTATTTGAATGAAGTAATTTAGCATTTTTACGTCACATAATGAACATATGACATGTTAGGGCTTAGTTAAATAAAACGTTACAGCTAAAAACGGCCACTTTTAACTATAACCCCGTAAACGCTCTTAACCCTAAAGTTAAACATAACTTTTCGATAGTGAAACTGTTTAATTTACGAGTATATTTCGCCAAAGCATGTAAAAGGTGGTCAGAGGAAACTATAATGATCTTATAGATCGTGTCCTTTGGACGATATCCATTCTTCGACGGAGTGCCTGTATGTAGAGGGCTTTCCGGGATTTAGCCGCCCTGGGTGGAGCTACGCTTTATTTATACTTTATAACAAGACTAGAGTCTTTTAAAGTAAAATGGAAATCCGTGACCCGATTGAAACGTTGCAGCTGCATGGACAAACGAGCGTCGTTGTTACAGAGTTACAATAAATCTTGGACATGTACGAGTTACCGATAGAGTTTGAACGAGACATTGTTTTAGTTTTAGTTAAACACGACATAAACTATTTAAAGACGGAATTGATTTACTTTTCATTACAAAGCCGTAGATGACATGCAGTAGATGCAGTTGACTTTCGACAGTAAGAATAAAAATATACTTAGGTGATGGCGCCATTAGCGTATATACTTTTATAGATAATAAAATATAGTGAAAATCATATTCTTATAAGGAATACAGTGAAATTGCTCAGTAAGGTAAATTAAGGATTAAAACATACCTATAACTATTGACTTTGTCTGCGCGATAGCACTTGAGTCAGAGAGACATCAGGCCATAATCCACAACGCTGCCTTAATGCAACCCGTTATCTTACAACGACAGGCGATACCAATAGCTTTACGTGCCTTCAAAGCACAAAGGAGTTTGAGATATTTTAATTTGATCACCCATCCGATAACTTACTTAAAATTTCAAGACTTGATCGGGTAAAAGTTGCTTAACTTGTAAGATGGCATCCAAGTTTCGGACTCCAACTTCTCAACCTATTCAGAGGATCTTGAAAACTACTTATCTTTTTTCTGTCCAACATAGAGAAAAACGTGTACAGTCAGATTGGTAGTCTGTTAAATGAAAAGATGCATTGAAACCAGTTAATTTGAGACAAACCACAGTCTGGCATAAAACGCGTCAAACTTATAAAATCCGTTTTTTTTATCACAGCAAACTTATCAGTATGGATCTTAAAGCTCCCCGCTCGTTTAGTTTTCAATTCGCTTACTCCAAACAGTTTTGAATGCAGTGATTTAAATAACACTCCCTAGTCCTCACGATTTCCCGCTAAGCTATGGTAATCCTGCCGGAATGTCATTATCTTTTCCCCTCTAAATCAACTCTACGCATTTCCTTGCCTTTGTATATGTTATTATTTATGTTATTGTCTTTATTGTGTTGTGAAAATTGCTCTGTATTATTTGCATTCAGTACTTTTATAGCGCTTTCACATATATTGCTGTCCCTGAGGGCTAATAGTTAAACCACCGGTACCAGACCCGGTTGTCCTGGCTTCAAAACTACGAAATCGTTAGATTTTTTATCAACGTTATCGGTTTGTAATAATGTGTCCAGAAATTATGTGTTAACTTTAAAGGGAAAAGTGCTAAGCTAAGCTACAATCAGTCAACACACAAAACTGAAATTCATCAACAGCACATACATACCAAGTGTTTGTAATTACTCCACGAGTCAAAGTGGCTTTGTAAATGCGCTGTTTTGTTTCGTGTCATCAGTCGAGCACAGAGTGGCTGCAGCAGATACATGTTACGGCAACAAACAGACGGCTGACGTCTGTGGATTAGCTGACGGCGCGTGATCCGAGCCAACTGGGTGTCTTGGCGGAACGCTGGCGATATTCGGTGCGGCAAAATGTCAAGAAAGAAGGTTAAAGCAGCCAGTTGTGTCTGTTTTTTTATCTCAAGGTACTTTTTAGAAACAGCTGAATAATGACAAGATTTAACAACACAAAAAAAATAACTATACTAAGTTTAAGGCTTTAAACATACCTCAGTAAATATTATTGATATTGGAGAATTTGGATAGCTTAGCAACTTTTCTTGATTGTCAACATGAAGCAATGCTTTAAGGTCATACAAATTCTCGTTTTCGTTAACGTTATCGAATCACCAATTGATAAAATAATAACATATCGTGGGTTATTGTCTAAAGACTTGGCTCTACTTTTTACCGTAATTCGTATTACGACTCTTTTACATGGTTTTGAAGGGAATTATCAATTCCCAAAAATTACATTGTCATTAGTAATAATTCAACAATTCAACAAACCGAGATTCGTAAGCTGCTTCGATTAGGAGAACTTCATTCAAGTTTGCACATGTAGTTTGATCATTGTGCAGATTAGTAGAATTGCCAATTTAAGCTCTGCCGCGATAGTTTTCGCAAACGTAAGATTTATCGGCTATTAGTTCGGCACCGGGGCAACCTGGCTCCATTGCTGTAGGGTAATGGATAGTATCACGAACGGGTTAATCCCTTGCACTCCCTGGCAGGGAATAAAAGGTCGACGATGAATCAAATGCGCTGGGAATTGGAGGAACACCTGCAGTTGACTTGACAATGACTGACTTATGCTACCTCATTTGGAATTCTCGCATGCAAGCGGCGGTTTGCTTCCGAATTTATGAAACGACCCGATAGCGTTCTAGCCGGTGACAAATTTCTTTCGTTTTGTGTACCTATATCTATCTAAAACAAAATATTTATTGGTATAACAATAATCACACAATCTTAAATGTTTGTGAAGACTTTTTTTGTATTATGCCGCATGTATTAATGTTCTTCTATCGATCGTTTCTTATGTTCCTTAAAAGTATCTCTTAACTTCTTAATATTCAATTCATTAATTTATAGGCATTTGTCACAATTAATGTATCATATAGATATCTATTTTATTAAATATTAAATACATGCCATACATTCCAAATAGAGCTTCCATGCTTAAAATTTTCAACGCCTCCTATTTTATAGTGTCTAGCTTTTGTTCATTAGTCGGGTTGTCTAGAAAAGATTGTTTTAAAGTGATTGTTGATCCAATCATAATAATGTTAAAGTTGTTACATTGTTTTATTTGTAAATATCTGGTGTTGCTATTAAAGCATTATCTGTCTATCTCATTACTAACTCGCATACGTAACTTGTATTTCTCTTAATTCGCTGATATCATAAGTGATTTCCGGCAATACTGAAAACTTTCGACAAATCGAACTAAAAATATGAGCTCAACAGCATTCAATACTGCATAACCGGTGACTGAAATCCAATCAATTCAGAGACAAATCAGTCTGTGCGGCACCCCGGCCTTTGGCATGTTTCCCGGGGGTAAGCGATCACGTCCCTAACGTGCACTAAATCTAGAAGGATCGAGGCTGAGGATAAGGAAATTACGATTCCGACCGTGGGCAACTTTATTCTGAGAAACTAGATTTTATAGCGACATAGATTTCGGCAGTTAAACTTGCAGTGTGTGGAATGAGAATTAAGTGCTGAGCCATTGTGACTGACAATTAAAAATGTCTTTGGTTTTGTGGCTGCCGACGTTAAGAAACAGTTAGTTTGTAAATCAAGTAAATAATTTTAAGAAAATCTTATTCGTTTATGGGGACCGGGAGAGACTAAAGGAAATATTAGGCAGGCAGGTGATTCAAATACACTACACTCTGCTTTAATAACGATAATTTATAATTGTCTTTCCCAGAATCCGGACTTATTTTCTTTTGCGAATTGCATGTAAACATTGTAACTAAACCTAACCAAAAGTATACACAAGGTAATGCTCTAGACTGTACATGCTTGTGTGCTCAGTTTGGTTGGTGGTAGAGCTTGCTTGTCCACCATTCGGGTGAGGAGCGCTTCTACCTTCGGCCTTATCATCATTATCAGGTTAGATAAGAGCCAAGTGCTCATCTCTAAAACCATCTACCACATTACATACTACATTTGGCCTCCCATCTGGTGACACAGCATTAAACTCTTTCTGGCTCAGAGGGCCACATTTTGAACTTTATGTGATTGAGTTATATAATTGAAAACTAAAAGAAATATGTGGTTAATTTGCTAACCACTGACCCTGAAAGAGTTAAGAAACTTGATAAATTTGCCAAAATAAAAACCTCCATATTGTAGCTACCCACTTATTTGTTCCATTTGGTGCAATATAAAAAATTGGTTTCAACTTTTTGAACTATTCAGTGCGAAAATCAATTTTACCAGCAATAAGCAATGAAATTTTGTATCATGAATTGTGTAATTGAAAATCGGCTGTCGTGCCGTATTAATTTTTTTCATGAAAGCTATTTATCATTTTGTAAATCAAAATGTATTTGTAATTCTTCAAAAGGGATCACAGTAGTGTAGTTTAATAAATGAATCATGCATTTATTGCAGCTCTTAATTTTCATTTCAATTCTTCGAAACAGTCTGTTTGTGAATATGAACTTTTTGATAGGCATGAGTGAACTTGTGTATATTGCAAAGTACACACGAAACACACACACACACACCCTCTCTCACATCCTCACACGCATACATGCACACATACATACCTACATACAGAAATTCACGCACTCTGCGACTATTTCTAATTTTCCTTTTTTGCCTTTTGTTTTATTTTAGTTTTACATGCCTGTAACATAATACAAATTGGAAGAGCGGTGACTTCCCGATACAGGTATTTTATACTTAACAGGATAATCAATCACCTCAACTTTGTAAACACCTGGTTTGTTAACAAAATAAAACTTTTATTTCTTTCTTTTTTTTATGTGCAGTTGAACTTTCTGTGTAATGTCTGCAATTAATATACCTAATTATCTGTGCTACTAAAATGTAAATAGTGTTTAACGAGGTTATTTATATATTTTACGGGTAAGCACAGTGCCTTGACCTCACCTGACGTTAAGTGATGATAAGGCCAATGATGGAAGCGCACTTCACCCGGGATCCTCAACTAGTAGTGAGGCACTGGCTATCTTATCTCAAGCTGCCGGTACACAACAATGCTACAAACATTGATGTTATGGCGACATATTTAGATAAGATGGTGGTAGTTAGCCAGGCGGACAAACAAGCCCTACCACCAACCAAACCGAGTACACAAATATATACTATCTAATCGAACCCGGGACCTCTGGGTCTAAACCGGTGGTCTTAACCATTAGACCACTGAGGCGGTTAATTAATGCTTATAGCGAAGTGTGATATATTAAATTTGTGGAGGTTCTTGCGCCCATTCTTCTTCACAGCTAAAAATAGACGTCCTGAACGGGTAGTTGGTAAAAATGTATGGACAATTCAAAAGCACTTTTATTTAGTTTATTTAAATACATACAGGTCGACTTTTTTATCACCATCCAAACCTTCTGAGATGACTTCCGTGATACAAACGAATAACTCTTTCTATTAGATCAACTACCTAACTCGAAAAAAAAATCAGCTGTTCCATACATTTTGGTCGAATGAATATTGATGTTTTGTATGGAACAGCTGATTTTTTTTTTGAGTTGAGGGTGAAAGTCGACCTGTATAAACATTTTGACTTTGACTTCGATAGGTATCATACGCATACTTTTTAACTTATCGACGTTTTCTTTTATAAATACCATGTTACTACACTGTTTGGTAACAAATGTGAAGAACTTATAATAGGTAAAGCAGTGAATTTGATATTCGTAGTAAAGTTCTATATTAAAGCAAAACCGACGGTCAATGTCCTAAATAAAGTTATCCTATTTACTGATACTGCAGAACGCTGGCCAGCGCAGCGTCACAAAATAAGGAGGACCCAGAAGGTAAACTTACTATTGGGTCCTTACCTATGAAATTGACGTTTTTTCTCACTCATTAATAGGTGTATGAATGAGGAGCTCGATGGCGCAGTGGTTAACGCGCCCGGTCTGCGATTGCTGAGGTTAAGCAACTTTTGTAAAAACCGGTCATCGGATGGGTGACCAAAATTTTTCATCTCGAGCTCCTCCGTGCTTCGGAAGGCACGTTAAGCCGTTGGTCTCGGCAGCATTAGCAGTCGTTAACATCCACCAATCCGCACTGGGCCCGCGTGGTGGTTTATGGCACGTTCTCCCTATCCATCCATAGGGAAGGCTCGTGCCCCAGCAGTGGGGACATAAAATGAGCTGATGATGATGAATAAGTGTATTACTTCTAAACTCAATACCAGTTGTTAATATTATTATACACATTTAATTAAGATTATAATAGTTATCAAAGTAAAAAAGTGTTTAATAATTTCGGCGGGCTGGTTAGAACCACGATAGCT
This sequence comes from Eudonia mercurella, assembly GCA_963082485.1. Lineage (NCBI taxonomy): Eukaryota > Metazoa > Arthropoda > Insecta > Lepidoptera > Crambidae > Eudonia > Eudonia mercurella. The sequence continues at coordinate 8,000,697 of OY720024.1, read as the reverse complement.
CAATTGGAAGAGCACCTGACCCGGTATGTCAGAAGGGTACAGGTTCAAATCCTGCTCGTGGAAACTTTTTCAACATTTGTGTTTTTGTAAGATTATATAACTTAAGCTTCAGTAATAATAATGATTTTTGATTTTGTGTCTTTATTTTTAAAAATTTACTTTTTTTTTGTTAGCGGAATTGACCTTTTGTTTCATTGTAGCTTTGAAGGTACTTGTTATTTTTATATACACTGCCCTACAATTTTTATAGTATTAACATAAGTAGATGCTAAGAAAATTGAAAAAACGTTAGTATGAAAAATATAATTTTATAAAAAATCTTCATACAAAACAGCAATTTCATAGGTAAGGACCTAATACATACTGCGCTTGGGTAACTCACGCATAGACCCTTGCACGGACACGAATCTCAGAACAGTCCGAGTTCAGCTGTTGCGAGATTCCGTGCCCGTGAATGGTTGTCTATGTATGCGTTGCTCAAACGTGTTTGAATAAAGCTTGCCTTCTGCAGTCTCATTATGTTGTGGCAGCGTCTTGTTAAGCAAAGTCGGGAATGAAGATTGAAATTCTCTTCGTTACACCAAGGAAGTGGGTTTGAATATTTATATCTCCTCGCAGTTTTATGAAACACGGATCTGTTAAACTAAGATGGACTTTGGTAATAAGTTCTGTATTAACATACCTAGTTATGAAATGAAACGAATTAAATAATTCACACAAAATAAGTATACTTTAGTTGGTGACATTTTATCATGTTTGAACGTCCGTTTTGCCGAAACGGCATGTAAATATTCATTTCAATTTAATTAAAATTTATACTTTAATTAAATTAAAGTAATGCTATAATATTTTTAAATGTTTTACTAATTTTGTTTTTAGAAAATATTTAAAAATGTAAATTTATATGAGACAAAATTAAATAAAAAAATAATAAAAATTCAAAAAAAATTAATAAGTGTGTTCATTTTATGTAGATTTTTGTGTCCAAGTATTCTTCAATCGTATAAAAACATTTTGTGGGTACATACTTGAATAAAGCCGTTAATAAGTGCAACGTCTTCAAGAATAAAATTTTTATGTTTCGATTTATATTGCCGCTAAAAAGTGAGCGGACCGCAATATTTCTTGAAGTTTTTCGTACTTTTTTATTACTTCTCATTTTTATACTAGTATAGAAAAACACGAAAAACATAGTAGGTACTAAACGATTGCTGCCGTTTGTGGTCGAACCCTATATTTTAAACCAGTTACAAGAACGGTTCCCAGCCTACGCCACGACCGATTTTTCGTAGGAACGATAATCGGACCAATTTTATTGCTCACGTTTTAGTACCGATTTTGTGACCGACATTTTGTAGGACGTGTGCGTTGCAACATTGAATTCCATACGTTTCATTTTCACCGACTAAAAAATCGTGTTTGACAAGAACCAGCTGTCGGCATTATTTTTCTTTCATCAGAAAAAACAGGGGTCGGCAACTAATTTTAGACATTAGCAGCAATTTAACCGCTCTATCTAACAATAACCGCCTCTGTGGTCTACTGGCTAAGACCACTGGTTTAGACCCAGAGGTCCCGGGTTTGATTTCCAGCGGAGGGTGCATGTTTATGTACTCGGTTTTGTTGGTGGTAGGGCTTGTTTGTCCGCCTGGCTAACTACCACCATCTTATCTAAATATGTCGCTATAACATCAATGTTTGTAGCATTGTTGTGTTCCGTCAGCTAGAGATAAGATAGCCAGTGCCTCACTACTAGCTGAAGATCCCGGGTGAAGTGCGCTTCTATCATTGGCCTTATCATCACTATAAATCAGGCGAGATCAAAGCATTGTGCTTACCCAGGAAAATATTTTAAAAAAAATAAGACCACCTGGTTTTGTAACTGTCATGCCCTAACATTTCAATGTATACAACGTGTAACAGAAAGGTGTGGTCAAAATGAAAAGATCCAAATTGTATCCGATCTAGATCTAGTATGCAGACTTACTAAGTCATGATTCTTAACTTTGTTATGCAATTTTCAATTAAATATTTCTATTGTGACGTCACATCAAAATAAAGTTATCCCGGCCCCAGTGGTTTAGTAACTTTTGTGTACTTATATTTATGATCACTGCTGCTTGTCATGATGGGATACACTTTGGATCTTTTCATTTTGACCACACCTTTTTGTTACACGTTGTATATGTTGAATCATGTGGTAGAAACGAACAACTCTTACTATTCGAACTGCCTAACTCGAAAATAAAATTCAGCTGTTCCATACAAAACGTCAATATTCATTCGACCAAAATGTATGGAACAGCTGAATTTTATTTTCGAGTTAGGGAGTTGGTCCAATAGTAAGAGTTGTTCGTTTGTATCACGGAAGTCATCTCAGAAGCTATGGACGGTGATAAAAAGTGACCTTGTATATGTTTTTTTTGTTGACCATAGAGTGTCGTATTATCCTACTCCCCCCTCTCATATTCAATCTTATATTCGAAGTAACCTTCAAAGTCACTTGACACAACTTAACCAAACAGTATTATACCTAAATAAAAACCAATTAAACAGAGTACCTACATTCACCCCCGCTCTGAATCGAAGTCAACACCTGCGGCAACTATTCTCTAATCTGTGCCTGCGGGTCTAAGGCCGATAATCCAATCTAACCACTAGAACAAGGCGGTCAATGTAGTACTCAATTAAATTGTGTAGAACCACTAACAGGGTGCCTAGTGTAAAATTGTAAAACTGGGAGAAACTATATATAGACATAAATTTCATAAATTTGTTAAAATCCTTGTATGTAAGTAAATGTATGTATGTTTTTTAATATACCTAATTAATGTTCTGCACCGCGCACCGGTGGGCGCCGGCGGCGGCAGGCTCCGTCAGAATACCAGAGCGTTGTTGCGATACGCTTCGTTCGCAACAACACAAGCTGAGTCGGGGTCCTGATTGACCTGTTGTTTGTTTTATGTTTTTTATTTTTATTTTATTTTTTATGTACTTGTGTGGTCAATAAATGTTTCTTTCTCTCTCTCTAGTGTGAGTTTCATTTGACATTCGGTCACGTTAACGAAAACGAAAATTAGTATGGCATTGAAGCAGCGCCTCCTGGTGACACACGAGAAGAGTTACAATTTTGCCATACAAATCGTTTTCGTAAACGTAATCGAATGATTACGGAAAGAAAACAAAATTCACACTAGGCACCCTGAACTAAAATAAACTTCACATAGCCTCGGTCATCATCATCATCATCAGCTCATTTTTATGTCCCCACTGCTGGGGCACGAGCCTTCTCTATGGATAGATAGGGAGAACGGGCTATAAACCACCACGCAAGCCCAGTGCAGATTGGTGGTTGTTAACGACTGCTAATGCAGCTGGGAGCTCGAGATGATAAATTTTTGGTCACCCATCCGATGACCGGCCTTTGCGAAAGTTACTTAACCTCAGGCGAGATTACTGCGGCATCAAACTCGTCATAACCTCGGGTATTCGGTCGTTATACGTTATTTTTTAATGTTCACTAATGTTAATGATAATGTGTTTGTTTATTAATCCAGGAGGAGACTCAGAAGCTAAGTTTAAAACATACCGCGCTGGTGCAACGCACACACCGCACCGCATTATATTACACCCATGTTCATATGCCATTAAGGTGAATCATGGTCGAACTTATTATTTTAATTTAAACACCAATGTATGTATAGCTACCCATATTATGAAAGAATAAATAAATTATAAATATTTTAAAACTATAATATTCTATTTTATTCTAAATATTCTAAGTTACTAGGTAGCACTGCCTCCCATACCAAAAAATCAAGCAAACAAATCCGCGAACAAAACTTAGTAGCCTCTATTCACAAGTGCTAACTTGCGCACAAAATGTCCGCTTCGAGTCCTGAATAATAGATGCACAGTCTAGAATTTAGATGGACTAGTCTCGTTAATACTATTCTGCCTCCTCACAATAGTTCCGAACCTATTTATCTGACTACTAAATATTGATAACTGAGTATTTATTTAAAGCCTCGAGCTTCGGGATGTTGGTTTCGGTTGCTGTGGTAAGTAATTTCTAACCTGTATTCGACCATGACTTTCAATACAATCTGCCCATATGCTATAGATTTGTGGGAAGGCTTGAGCCCAATAGTGGGGCGTTTATAGACGATGATGATGATAAATCAAAGCTGAGGTTTTCCTTCTCATATATCACCAGCTTATTTTTTATCTCTCTAATGCTGGGGCATGAGCCTTCCCTATGGATGAATAGGGAGAATGATACCCAGTGCGGATTGGTGGTTGTTAACGACTGCAAATGCAACCAGGACCTTTACGTTACGTACGTTTTACCCTTCGATCTGTTGATCGAAGGTTTTACCATTGAAAATGGTTATCAGATGCAAATCGCCTCATACGTATTTTTGGCCATAGCTCCGAGAATTTTGGGAGAATTGAAATGGAAATAGTACCCAAAGTTGAGGAATTTATCGAGACACGTGTGAGCGTTTGAATTTTGAAAATCGGTTGAAAACTTTTTTTGGAATTTTGAAAAATGTTAAAAAAATCGTATTTTTTGGGGGGTGTTTGAATACTAAATTATAAATATTTAAAAAAAACTGACTTAAGAAAAATTAAAATAAGAGGTCCTAGGGTGTTAGTTTAGCTACAAAATGGCGAAAAATTTTTGGAAATCGGTTAATACTTGTGACCTGTAGGTGGTCCCTTTAGTTTGGTATTGTAGAAAAACGGGTATTTCCGTATATAAAAAGTGATGTAGCTTCTTTGATTATTGACCGATCGCCATGATAATGGTTTGGTTTAATGCTCTAAGGATAATGGTGATAAAAGATGCGGATGCAGGCGAGAAGTGCATACAAGTTGGAATTGTCTTATTTAATATAAAATGTTTTTTTTTGTAAATTGTTGTATTCATTTTCAATGCTCCGATTCTTGCGGGGACTGCGAAATCTGTGAATTTTTGTTGTATTATTTACCGAATGTAAACTGATAAGCGAATATAAATACAAATTAAATTTGGTAGTAATGATGATGATGATGATGATGATGATTGGTCCGACCGATTTCGGTCATGGCGACCGCTTCTTTCTTGGTAGTAATACTTTGTAGCGAAAACGGCTAAACTGTACATTAGCGTAACCAATGTTCGTATTTTTTTAATTGAAAAGATCTGTATTTTAAAAGTTATTTGTGCCAAGTTTCACACCGGTAACATTCGTAGTTTCTTTGAAAAAAAATTATGAAAATCGATATTTTTTCGCCTTGATGGACTCCATTTTGACAGGTTTGATTTTTATTCTACTTGTTAGTTGTGTTCAAGCAAAGGTAATGAGTTTAAATAGAGCCTACGAATAGAGCCTAGAGAATATTACGTTTTTATTTTTAATGTTTTAATAAAATTATATAAAACTTACAAACGATATCTCATAATTCAAAAAAATATGCGTACTTATGTTAAAGTATTAAATATACGATAAGTATTTGACAATTTTTTTTATAGTAAAATAGTGATTGTCGGTTTTACTGCGGTATAACGAAACGCAAATACGACGCCATTTTGCTGCCAACTGTCAGCGGTCACTGTTTATTCGCCTCTGGCCGTTGTAGGCCGGCACAAAGCACTTATCTATGCTACTCATATCAAGATCTAGGATGAGAATCTAATTGCGTCGGAGATAGAACGCCTGCCATTCAGGGCAAGTCACGACCTATCGGCCCGTCTGCCTTCTATCGCGCCTATATGCGGGAATAAGTGTACTTACCCCACAGGACCTCCAAACATCACCCCTTATAGTCCTGCCACTACCACCATAACATGACACTGTAGTGTCCTCATTCTCATCCATAACATACTTGAGCCCGAGGTGCAACAGTTTCAGGGCATGATCATGAGACCTCATCTCTGAATCGGCACAACGCAATAGACATAGATGAACAAATAGCAACTCACCGGCGACGACAGGGTTGGCAGAGGGCAGCGTAGCCACGAATATATCGTGGCTCGTTCGCCTCCACAGCCTCCGCCTTCTCACTGTCCAAACTTAGTGAAAATCCTTTGTTCCCGCCATTTTTTTTCTATTCTTATTATATTTTTTAAATGTGTGTCTCTCATACTGTCAAGACAAAAGGTTGCGTTCAGAAATTGGTAAAGTTTACGTCAACAGATCAAATTAGATTAATGGCATGTTCACACTTACCAAAATGTGCTTTTAAAACCTGAGTACGCGGTAATCCGCGAGAACAACTCCATAAATCAATTTCAATACGCTAACAAAAGCAACCCAGTATCAAACCATTTTTTTCTGAGAAAATATTTCAATTGCAATATATTTAACACCGTCATGTAAAGATTAAAAGGCAAGTGTCCCGAGTGAAAAGTGTTTTCCGTAAGATTGGGTTGCTGGTCTAATTGCCAATTAAGTACCTGATTCTGTATGTGATCGCCGCAGGCGCGGGCTTAGAACTAATCCGCCAATCACCGGTGCGGCTGGTCGGCAATCGGCATACATGCGAGAGTGGCCGATTGTGGCATGTTAGTAAGTACTTCGTTGTTTATGGGAAAAGGTTTATTTAGTTATGTATTTATTTATCGTAATGTAATGTTTTTATTTATTTATTTAATCGCATAACTGTCGTAATTTACGTCAAATTGTGTACATTGTTGTGGGTTGCATCTCAATCTAATATTTTGTATCTTGATATTTGTGATGTATTGGGTCCTTACCTATGAAATTGACGTTTTTTTCTCACTTATTAATAGGCGTATTACTTCTAAAAGTCAATACCGGTTGCTAATATTATTATACACCTTTAATTAGGACTATGTTACTTAGGCTTCAGTAATAACAATGATTATTCATTTTGTGTCTTTATCGCCCAATATTTTTTTTAAATTGACTTCTTTTTTGTTCGCGGAATTGACCTTTTGTTTCATTGTAGCTTTGGAAGGACTTGATTTATCTTCTTTTTAATGTCTGCTATATTTAGCTAGAGAAACAAACACACTACTCTACAATTTTTATAGTGTTAACAATAAAGTACGTTGTTCTGAATTCAAATTATTATACATGATAAATCTAATAATGAAAGGACATGGAAATTAATCCGATTGCATTCGGAAATGCGATGATTACCGAGAGACATTGAGAAAATAGAAGCACTGTACACACGCCTGCTCGCAGACTACCACAAGCTGTAAAATTTCCTCAATACACTTTGAACTTTATGTACATGGCATATGGTTGATTATTTATTGAAGAAATTTGACACGTTTGACAATTTGGTTAGGTTGATGTGGCGTCTGTACAATGTACAGTGAGCTCGCCTTGTCTCGCCCGAGAGTGTACTGCCAGCATTATAAGTAAGTTGGACAGAACCTCAGGATTAGTAATCTGTGATCTTGGACTTCAAGTTTTGACTTAGCTATGGCGCTATAAGTTAGCGAACTTTGCGTGCCTGAAATGGGACCGTCACTTGATTACAAATTGGCGGGAAATTTGCATAATGCTATATGGGTTTTATTGTGAAAAGTCCGTTCCAATCTTTTGAGGATGAATTCAACAACATTTATAAACTATTTTTATGAAAAAAACATAAATTTTTATATATATACTACTCAAAACAAAATAAGGGCCACGAGGTATTTTGTCTGTACCATGAAAATAATAAAACCAATATTAATTTTTTTGTCTCCATAACGAAAACTAATGTTGTTTTTACCGTGTAGACCAATAAATTTATTCCAATAATAATGATTAAAAAGTTTATTTGCTTTTGAAAGAAAAAACACATTTAAGGTTAAAAATAAAAACAATGTAAAGTTACTGAAAACAAAAGAAAATACTCCATGCTCATCTTTTAGTAATGGGTATGCCCCCTCTCGTTTCGTTACGCACTCCTGAAGCCTGGAGTGCATGCTCTCAATCAAATGCCTGACATTTTCCATTGGAATCTCTTCCCAGGCTCTTTTAACAGCGTTGATGAGTTGCTGTTGGTTGTGGATTTCCTGATCACCGTCTCTAACTCTTCGTTTCAACTGATCCCACATGTGCTCTATTGGATTTAAGTCCGGACTGTTCGCCGGCCACGGCAAGACTTGAATTTGAGACGCTTCCAGTACAAACCGAGTCGCTTAAGCCGTGTGTGCACGAGCATTGTCTTGCATCAAGATGAATCCAGGTCCCGCTCGCTGGGCAAATGGGATCACATGTGGTCTGACGACTTCCTCAATATACCGTTGAGCAGTAACAGTACCCTCATTTAAAATAGTGAGCTCAGTTTTGCCGTGTAAGCTTATCCCGCCCCAAATCATTACATTTGGACCACCAAAACGATCGACTTCATGGATGCAGGCTTCTGAAAATCTCTCGCCGCGTCTTCTCCATACTCTAATACGCCGATCGTCGTTAAAAAATTTAACTTTGCATTCGTCTGTGAAGAGCACCATGCCCCATTGGTTTATGTCTCAGTCCAAATGTTGACGGGAAAATCTTAAACGATTTGCACGATGATTTCTGGTTAATGGAATACGGACAACTCGCCTTCTTGATGCCTGCTGGTCTTCATGCAATCGATTACGAATAGTTTGGTCACTGACACGAGTACCCGTTGTGAGCCGTAAACGATTTTGCAGCTTGCGGGCCGTCGTTGTGCGATCTCGGCGCGCACTTAATCGAATGTAACGATCCTCTTGAGCTGTTGTAATGCGAACTCTGCCCGAACCAGGTCTTCTTCTAACACTGCCGGTCTCTTGGAAACGATTCCATAGATTTTGAATAGCTCTTCGAGAAAATCCCAATTGCAAACCTACAGATCGCTGCGAATGATCTTCTTCAATCATTGTAACGGCTCTGGTTGCTGTCAGCGAGTCCATATGACGCCTGCGTGCTTGTGGCATATTGCAAAAGATGTTTCTGACTCGAGATATCAATGAACTCTGATAATTTCTAATAAACCAAGAAGCTAAGGAAAGCAAAACGTCAAAGAAAATGCAATCAAAATTTTCAAAAATAATTTTAAATCAAATTTTATTTAAAATTGTTGCCAGCATTAGATGAATACTACAATATTAAAAAGTTTAGGTATCAATGAGTTTGTATACTCAATATTTTACTATTTTCAATATGTAAATGTTTAATAATTTACACCAAAATGAAAAAATACCTCGTGGCCCTTATTTTGTTTTGAGTAGTATATATATATAAAATTTTCATTCAAAAAACAGACAGAGAGGCCGCTCTTAAAAATATTACAATTTTTGTGTCAGGAAAAGTAAAAAAAAACTAGCCTGATTTTTTTTTAATGCTAGGGTCTTATTTCTAGTAAGTAAATAATAAATAAATGTTTCCCACACTCACACCTATTATCTAGCCCCAAGAAAAGCTTCCTTAAGAAACTTATTATATGGTTAACTAGACAACGGATAAACATACTTAATATACTTAAATACATACTTATTATACATAGGAAACACCCAGACCCGAAACAATTTAGAAAAACAGGTATTTCTAAATTGATCCGACCGGGGATCGAACCCGGGACCTCAGAGATGGCGACACCATGAAAACCGGTGTGCAAGCCACTCGACCAAGGAGGTCGTCCTTAAAGTAGGAGGAGTAATTAAAGTATAAAAAAATAACAATTGAAAATGAAAATTAAAAAAAAAACGCTATTATTTTATATTTTTAATTAAACATCTATATTATAAATAAGTAGCGTTTTTCTAATTTCCTGACTTGAGTCAAGTATAGTATAATAAATATCAAGCACTATTTACATCCATTTTAAATTTATAGATCGACGACATTGAGCGCTGTTTCGTTTTTTTTGTGTGTAGATCTACAGTGAGCGCTGTTTCGCGGTCGCCAATGCCTTAACATGATCAGTTCTTAATTGGCAATTACCTGGCACAGCGCTACCGTGGCTGTCTTGGCAACTAATCCTCCGTTGACCGCATCTACGAGTGACCGGCTTGCGTTCGAGTCACCTGGTGCCACACGAGTTGGCAGGAAACTCGTCGGAGTTTGGCGCCACACAAGTTGGCGGGAAACTCCTCGGAGTTGGCGGGAATTCCTCCGAATTTGCGAGAATTTTCGTAAAGCGAGCTTGTTTAATGGGACATGTTGTGTGTGCGTTTGGTAAGCGACATGCTACATAATTACCGCACGAGATTGTGCATTGTACTGCAGAGACAGAACATAAATTTGCTTGATATAGGTAGGTAGGTACTATGCAGGATCACCAGTGTCTGCTCTGAAGCAATTTCAGGAAGTAAATATCTCTATTTACCATAGAGGATAGGTTGGTACACAGACCAATTAGAATAAGTCGAGGAACTTGCGCGTTATGGCTGCAATTTAGCAAGATCAGCAAGTAGATATCGGAACGCCGCCGGGTCACTAGATGAGTGGCGAAATAAATATCTAGTGCTCTTCCGTCCTTTGGAAGTTACTGTCAGCCTTTGGTGCCAGTTGTTATTGTAGGGCTCACTGGTGCTTAATAATGAAACCCCACACATAATTTGTAGTAGGCTGTATTTTTATTTACTTAATACTAGTTGTCGCCCGCAACTTCGTTTGCGAAGACTACAATATTCCACAGGAACCTGTTGCCGGGATAAAAAGTATCATATATCCTAGTCCGGGTCATGGTCTGTCTATGGGCAAAGTTGCATCCAAATCCGTTCAGCCATTTTCACGTGATGCGCGGTCAAATAAACAGACAAACAGATACGTAAATTTTCGAAATTCCGCGCGGCACCCCCTTAAGGTATTCGAAATGGTTTCCAGAGCGAAAAACTCGATGACGTCTCCTCAGCTCTTCGGACTCCTCCTCCGAACCTCAGCTCGGGTAGACCGTATCGTGGGAGGGGAAAGCATTTGAGCGCTTGTCGGTACCTGGTAAAGCGCGCGATTGTTGTTACCATGTACCCTAAGCTACGAAATAAAACCTATATCTACATTGCTTACATACATAATACGTCCGGACTGCAAGCATTGGTGAATGGCATAGTATTATCGCTGCTCATTCAGTAAGTGCCCACGACGACCTAATGGGCTGAATCAATTCAGGTTGAGCAGTCGATTGATACCCATGAATAGCACCGATATGAAAGCATTTATTCTGCTACGAGTTTCTATCGAAAATGCCACATGATTAAGTATATTACTGTAATGTTGTCAAACGAAATGACTAGACTTTTTTCATCTTTCTTTCATCATCAGCCCCTCACGAACCACTGCATGGCATAGGCTTCTCTTTGCTTGTGCCATTCGCCTCGATCCTGCGATAGTCTGGGCCACGTGCAACCCACGGTCTTGCTTATATCGTCGACCTATCTCGCCGGTGGACGTCCCCTTTTTCTATAACCGTCTCTCGGCCACCACTCAGTCAGCTTTCTGGTCCACCTGTCGTCACTTCATCTGGCCATGTGTCCTGCCCAACTCCACTTGAGCCTCAATATCCACTCGCTGGCATCTTGGACTTTAGTCCGCTTGCGGATTTCGGTGTTGGGGACGCGGTCCAAAAGTCTTTTTAGTACCTAAAAAAGATCATGACTTGGAATTAGTTATTGTAAAGTAGTAGCAAGAAGAAGTAAAGTATAGAATACGATTGTAATTGTGACTTTTATGTATATTGTTTTTTATTAGGTACTCGTAGATTACATTGAAAATACTGCATATTTTCTTTACTAACTGACTCGTGTTTTTATTTTACAAATCGTCGGTCGATAAGAAAAACTGCTACCACAGAGTACCTACATTACCTCCCTGCTACTGCGGAAATTTATTGATTTATTTATTTGGAAAACTAACAGCACGACATTTTTAGAAACTAACAGCACGACATTTTTAGTAACTAATAAAAGCTATTAACTTAAAATTAGACCTTTATAAACAAAGAAATGAAGCTTTTCTGGCTTCTGGATATTATTATTTCTTGGCGCATTTATCTATCGCGATTAAATCCGTAAAAAGTTTTTTGTTTCGTCTTTTAAAACTTTCCATAGACGACTGAATAGCATATAGTTACAGTGTAATAAGCGTTTTTTTAGTGAATTCTATTAACTACTTATTACGAACTCTGTTTTTTATTTAAACATAAAACGTTTCATTTAAAGTAGTTTATTGTTTTAAAAATTTGGATCTTTTCATTAGATATATAAGGGAGTGGGGACAGTCGGCAACAGAAGTCGTAAAACACTTCAGTATAAGTACTGAACGCCCTTGACCTTAGTCAAAGCAAGTAATAAATCGGACAGGGCGATTGTTGACCTCTCTCTCTATATTAATGTTTTCTTTCTTTCTTCCTTTAATCATGGTAGTAATGACACGATACTAAACTGTTCAGCTACTTTTCGTTGCAGACAGTAAACCTAAATGGTAGTTTTGGAAACTTGCGAATCCAGTAGCTTACCCAAGTACCTCGGAAACGCGAGCTCAGCCCGCCTAACAACGTCGTTAGTCGCTGCAGCCTCGCATTCCGCTTGTTGCACGTCGGACAAATTGAGAAGCGAATTAAACAATATCGGTGAGCAAGGAAACTTTGTAAAACATCTGTTATCATAAAAGTATTGTTTTCTTAAATCTTTGTTTTATACCTAACTAGTGGCCCGTCCCTGCTTCGCACGGGTAAACATTTTTTTGAATATAGCAGTTACTCAGCGTTAATGTAGCATTCTAATGGTGAAATATTTTTTTAAAATGAGTAGTAGTTTTTGAGTTTATTCGTTGCAAACATACCTACATACATGAAGAGCTCGATGGCGCAGTGGTTAACGCGCCCGGTCTGAGAGTGCTGTGAATAACAAAAACATCGATGCTGTGCGCCGTATGATCGAAACAGACAGGCATGTAACCTACCATGAGATCCGAACATCTTTGGACATAGACATGAGTCAAATACAGTCAATCCTACACAATCATTTGGGTGTGAGAAAGCTGTGTTCTCGATGGATCCTACACAATTTGACCGATGCTCAAAAAACGGACCGCATCACTTGGTGCCATGCTATGCTTGCCAGATACAATGAAGGGGCGTCAAATTTGGTGTGGGATATAGTAACAGGTGACGAAACATGGATTTTATGATCCCAAAACGAAACAGCAATCGAGCGTATGGGTCTATAGAGATGAGTCAAAACCAACCAAAGTGACGCGCGTGAAAAGTGCCTCGAAGCGGATGATTGCTTCTATTTTTAATAAAACTGGAGTCATGGCTACTGTTGCTCTAGAAAATTGTCTTACAGTGAATAGTGACTGGTACACGACCATTTGTTTACCAGAAATTATTGGCAAACTCCGTGAAAATAACGGTAAACGCCGTATCATCTTGCACTACGACAATGCAAGTTCCCACACAGCCAGATAAACAAATGAGTTTTTGAAGGCGAAAAAGGTACAACTTATAAGTCATCCAGCATACAGTCCTGACCTGGCACCGTGTGATTTTTTCTGTACCCAAAAATCAAGAACCAATTACCTACGCGATCAACGGTTTTCATCACCAGAAGAGGCTGTCGAAAAGTATGAAAAACATGTATCTGACGTCACCACGGAGGAGTGGCACAAATGTTTTCAAAATTGGTTCAATCGTATGAAAAAGTGCATTGACGCAAAGGGAGAATATTTTGAGAAACAAAAAATTCATTTTTGACCATTAATAGTATTTTTTATTATTGGTTCCGGAAACTTTTAGTGTGCCCAAGGTAAATGGATGAATGAATATAACTCGTTAAGAAATAATGTTTAACTGTATGAAGTATCATGCTGACTATTTTCTAAAGAAAAGCCGGTGGGAAACGGGTTATATGGAGTCTTCGCTCTGCTATGAACGATATGGTCGAGGCTCTGCATATCGACTGGCGTGCTGTCAGCGGAAAAAGTGCTGGAGACGATGGTGTTCAAAATGTTGGCTGGACCGAACTGCGGTGCTACGTGTACACCAGTAAGAAAGAAAGACCGAGAGCACCAGTGTTTGATACGAACTAAAAATCGACACTTTTTTTCTTTCATCATTCAAAATGAATGTAATCATGGACCGATGATGATAAAATGTCTTGGTGCGTGCAATGTCTCTGTAAATATTGTATTAATTCTGGTTGCTGACGTGGCAGCTTTATGATCGGGAATCATATGATGGTGTCGATGTCGCTGGCACGAAAAGAAGAAAAAGAAATTATTACTGTTCAGCTCGGGATCTTTGAGTCTGGGATCAGTAATCTAAACCACTAGAAAATAGCGACTTTATATTAATTACCGAACAGATAGCTGATATAAAGCATTATGACAACCTGGGGGCCCGACTGCCTAACTCGATCGCTTTCGATCGCTTTGGCTACGTGTATAGTTTATGGCGTCATCTTGTCTTTCGATATTGCTTTCATACCTATATGCTATAGCTATAGGCTATAGCTTTCGATATTGCTTTCATATAGCTTTCAAAATGACAGGATGACGCCATAAACTATACACGTAGCCAAAGCGATCGAAAGCGATCGAGTTAGGCGGTCGGGGGGCAGGATCACATGTAATCCACCAACATCGTCTAGCGTCGCTCACCGCGTGCTTGATCGCCCAGATCAATTGGAGCTCATTACTCCGTCCCCATTGAAAGATATTAATGGCATCGCACCGACTACTTAGCCGATAGTTCGACGCTCCATAAATTACCTTCAACTTAGTTTACCGGCCGCTGCACTGAGATATTGCAATGGGAAAAAGAACACTGGGGAATAGCCGGCGCGCCTCCAGTACGGTTGTGATCGTGAAGATAAATATTAACTGTAAAAGAAGAGAACTTTCCGTGCTTCGGAAGGCACGTTAAGCCGTTGGTTCCGGCTGCATTAGCAGTCGTTAATAACCACCAATGCGCGCTGGGCCCGCGTGGTGGTTTATGGCCCGTTCTCCCTATCCATCCATAGGGAAGGCTCGTGCCATTGCAGTGGGGACATAAAATGAGCTGATGATGATGATAATGATGAAAAGAAGAGAACTAGAAAAAGGGAAAGAGAGAATCACTTGAAGGTTATAATAGTCTTGTTTAATTAATGTTAAAGTTTACACATGTACAGAAATCGTTTTAAGTCTAATCAAGTTTGTCGTCAGACGACAACTAAGTCGTCCCTTTTTTATCTGTCAAAATGTCAGTTTTCTTTTGCCTTTTTGAGTCTGTAAAGTATATAAAAAAATACATACAGTGAAAAATAGAACCTACTACTCCTTATTTGAAGTTTATTGAAGTCCATTAAAAATAAAATAAACTACTATACTTAATATATTTTACAAATCGACAAACAATATCCTCAGGTAAATAATTTCTGTCTAGTAGCTATAAATTAAATGATAATTCATGGGCAGTGTAATTCTAGCGTAGCGTCAAATGTATGTGACAACTTGATAATAATATGACAACATATGAGAAAAACTTGTTTTAATTATTGGTTGTTCATAATTATGCTTGTGACTGTATCTAATATCATTTGTTTCTATTTTGCGACACTGTTATACGAAACATGACGTAATCTTTGTTGTAGTTCATCTTTGTGAATGCGAATTTGCAACGTTGAATATATGAAACACAAAATGTTGTGCTTGATTAAAATACTAATGAGGTTAGGTAAATAATAAGACTGTATGTTATGGAAAATTCAATTATAATAAATAATAATAATAAAATCTTTATTTTTCTCTCCAATTGTTACATTGTATAATTTGTGTATCTTATATTTACAAAACCAAAGTTGAAGAGAACTGGTGCCCGAGCTGGGTAGGATTAGACACCCCTGATAAAAGGGTCACCAGGCTCACTCCGCTCGTGTTTCATTACAAGCTCGATGAACAATGTTTTTGAACTGGTGTTCAAATTCAGATCAATTGAGAGATTCAACTTAAGCTAAAAACAATCGCAAGCAAAAGTATTTTAGGTGTATATACTAAAAAAAAGAGGAGATAAAGTATGTTGTTGAAATTAGCGCATCATCATTATAGTATATATTATTATATGCTTAGGCTTACATATATATACATATATATTCAAATAGTATATACTTACATATAGTTATATAAATTTATTTATTTTTATATGTGTGTTTGTTGTCGAATAAATGTAGTAAATAAATACAATTGGTAAATATGATATATATATAATATAATTATAAGATCTACTAATTATATTATATATATATATATATATCATATCTAAGATCTAAGACCAGGAGTGGAAGCGAACTTCACCCGGAATCCTTAGCCACTCTAATTGTCGGTTAGTATAATTTTGAAGATTGTTAGGTTTGACTGGCAAGTCATGGCAACCATTTCAGATTTAAAAACAGCACTTGAAAGCGACGATTTGCCTGAATTGGCTTGAGCTAACTATACCCGGGATCCGTAGGATTACTGACTATCCCTACACAACTATTATTTAAACACTGTTATTATCGATGCTGGTAGCTTGACTTGTAAACATAAACGACCACCACTAGCCATGTTATATACTATACACTCCCGGACTCCTAAATCGAGCCACCTAGCATAATGAGTTTGTATCGTCCATAACTTTAAAAAAATGTATCGATTCCCCGTGTGGTGCCGGGGGTAAAGAATTGCACCACCCCATCTCTTCCCGTGGGTGTCGTAGAAGGCGACTATGGGACCATTCCAAAGGATGGGCAGCAGCGTCTCTCTGTGATTATTCTCACCTTACTGCGATCGCCAACCCGCTTGCCAAGCGTGGCGATTATGGCAAATTCCCCTTAAAATTATATATCCTTGAGGGAGGCCTTTGTGCAGCAGTGGACGTCTTTTTGGCTGAGATGGACCAAAAAGTTTTTGCAGTTTTGTAGCTGGCATATTCAACATTAGGCTCATGTGCTGTTGTTCTAATTTTTTTTAAAGTTATGGACGATACAAACTCATTATGCTAGGTGGCAGGTCCCGCGGCCTCACCGGTTATTTCGGATTGTGACCTCCAGGGTTTTAGTGGATATACCCCTCCGTCTCGCCCTTCCCAGCCCCGGACAGCCGGGGCAGCCGATGGAGACAATGGCGTCTCTGCAAAGTCGGTGGGTCGAGGAAAGACGGACGGGTGAGGTCCACACACCCCGGGCCCCCTTCAGGGGTCCGGACCGGTCGTAATGGCTTTCCCTGGGTCAAAAAAAAAAAAAAAAAAAAAGGTGGCTCGATTTAGGGGTCCGGGAGTATATGTTCCAACCAAACCATACCACACCACCAAACCCTATGTTGTTTTAAATAAGTTTATGTGTTATTTTCAATCCAAATACTAGATTGCAGTAATCTTGCATCTCGATTTAGGTAGTATACTCTCATCTTGCAGCTCTAAAACTAAGATAGGTGAATTGCTCGTTCCAGAGGGAGTGCACTCGTAAATTCCTAAGGAATTCTGTATTAATAACGACCTCCCCCTCTGTAACCCGAGACAAGGTCTTACATCTAATCTTCGAGAGGTGACCTTTGAACTAACAACACACGTACGAGTAAAGCTTTTCTGAATCTGTGTACTTTGTTTGTGCAATTAATAACAGGACATTTTTGGTCACCCATCCAATGACCGGCCTTTGCGAAAGTTGCCTAAACTCAGCACTTGCAGACCAGGCGCGTTAACCACTGCGTCGTCGAGCTCCTAATAATCCGATCCGATAATCGGTGACAAATTTTTTAGTCGGTGAAAATGTAACGTATAGAATTGTATGTTGCAACGCACACGTCATACAAATAGTCGGTCACAAAATCGATACTAAAATCTCGGCAAAAAAATCGGCCCGATTATCGGGCCTACAAAACGTCGGTCTTGGGAGGGAGCCGTTAATCATCACTTGTGATAAGTGTTAGCAGCAGGTGAGATGAAGACTAAGTGCCAATCAATAGAGGATTTAAAAAAAACGAACAACTGATATAGAACGTACATTTTCCGGCCAACTACGCTTTACTATCCTACTATTCTCTATTTTATCAACTTTTCCAATAACTCCTTATGACGTTTCAAACATGAGCCGTAATTAAATAATGTCCATTTGCGCTGCTGTGGCAAAGCTGGTTGATAAATTAGCTGGACGGTGACTTAAAGTAGAACGTTATCTTATAGTAGGAAACACTGAGCTCGTAAATCCTTGAGAGTTTCAGTATCAAAAGCTATGGGTACCCAACCAGCAATTTTGCCCTATAACCAAACCTTATATCTCAAAAAAGCTAGGTAAACGATGTATAAAGGTTTTTGGCGGTGATTGATTGTTGTGTAAAAGTGTTTGACAATACATTTTGGCTCTATAAGTTTATACAGCAAAAACGACCTATTAGGAATTGATGTAAAGGTTTACTTCGCGACTTTGTATAGCTGTTATAGTCAGGCGTTATAGCAACTTCTAATGTGACTAGTATACAACGATAGAACTTTATAACAGTGTTTACTGTCGCTCTAATGCGCCTGATTTACGTAATAAAGGTGCTGAACGAACTATAATGGGTCTTTCGTTATAGTAGAGATGAAAACTCAAGAATAGGCCGATATTGTGATATTGTGGGTTTTTAGATCGTCCTTACAGTACATAGTACTATATTGGGCACAAAAAGTCTACAACAGAGTTATTTGGTGATATAGCTGAGTTTCAAATTACATTTATGTAGCTCAAATTGTCATATAAAGGTGTGTTAACGGTCGTTATACTCGTAGTCGTAGTGATAAACTTATCACAAAGACATTTTTTTTAGAACAGGACTGTTTTTTTAAAACTGTTATAGTCCCTCTATTACACAATAATACTATAACGGAGATCCTTTCTCTTTTAAAACATAATTACTGTCTATAAAGGTAGGCTAGTAATGCTTTTAAATGATAATTTAGTTAGTTAAAGGCATTTCTATCGCTCTTCTACAACAATATTAGGTAATTAATATTTTGATTCAGCGCAGCGTAACCAATATGTCTATAAATTACGAAAAATGAATTTCGAATCATGGAAAAGATTCAAACGCAGTGGGACTTATAGACGAGAAGTGAAAAGACAATATGAGGAAACAGCAACGTCGTCAAGAAGGATTCAAATCACTAATGATAGTCAAAACCAAGTTGAAGACTCAATTATAGAAAATGGTTCCGTACAAAATACATTTTACGTTAATGACGAAATGGAGAATTATTTAAAAATGGACAATGATTCCAGGTGTGACAGTATTTCAGATGTGATGATTGATGATTTTCAAATGTGTGATTTCCCACGGCCATTCTGCTACCGCAAGTAGCTTTAAGTCGTCCCGCGTTAAAAACTTATCGATATTTATAATGACAACCATTTTGCTTAATATTGCACTGAAAAAGAAAAAAAAACACTTTTTGTTCCCAAAGCTCAATAATATTCTATTAAGGAAAATCAGCAACTTTATCACACAAACTCAGAGTATTAATAAATAATAGAGCTGATTTATATACCCATATTTTCTGACATGGTATTTTTATAAGTTTAATAAAAAATATTCATCACATTTAAGGCACAAGGACAAGCTCAGAAGGAACCCTAATTTCACGTAATGGTGGTTGTGATCTGTCATAACAAGTGCTATATTAGAGTTCAGGAAGCTGGAAGTATGTTTATGACTAAAAATTCGTAATTGTTTTAGTAAAAGCTCAATAATTCGAGAGGGGCATTCAAATATTGTCGTAAACCCGTACATAGTTTATCAGTAAAATTACAGTCGCACGTCATTTTCCCGTAAGAGATGAATAATTTAATTACAAAATAATATCTTATCTTCACGATATCCTCGTGTTCCCTTTTTATTATAATTATTTTTTTTCTTTTCTTTACTGAGACACTGCAGCGGCGTGAACGAATGTAAAATGAATGAATGATGAATATTAGTGAAGTAATGTAATCATGAACTCTTTTACAGTACAAAAAGGTACTGTAGTATCGTTGCGGTGGTGCTTGTATGTCATCAAATAGAGATTGCGTTACTGTTACATCAACTGTAATAGGCCAAAATGGTCATCCTTGATACCACTACAGTTGTACTTTAACACTGAATGGAGATATAATTGCGCCACTTTCTTTGTAGGTGCACCTTCTTTGGCCGTTTATTTGACCACCGATTAGTTTTTACAAAACGTTCTATGGTCTTCTATACAACTAACTTTTGCTGGTTGGGTATTAAATGACTATGTTATAACAATACTATAATTATAACTTCTTTTAAACTATCATAGTCACTTATATTAGAATAATTATTATTTAAGAATAATTATAAAATATACCCTGTGTGGTGCCGGGGATAAAGAATTGCACCACCCCATCTCTTCCCGGTGTCGTAAAAGCCGACTAAAGGACCATTCCAGAGGATGGGCAGCAGCATCTCTCTGAGGTTACCCTCAACCTACTGCGATCGCCAACCCGCCTGCCAAGCGTGGCGATTACGGCAAATACCCCTCATATCTTTGAGGGAGGCATTTGTCCAGCAGTGGACGTCTTTTGGCTGAGATGATGATGATGAATTATAATCACTGGTACGAGTATCGAGCGCAAAAAACGACTAAGGAAGAGGGTAGATCGTTTTGTCTGCTCATAATTACCTACCCGCAATAACTTTAGTACATCCGTGATCATGGCGCATGCAACTGTGCCGAAATATCGGATACGAGTACTCACACACAACAAAAAATATGGCAATCACCCCTTTTCTTCTTCATCTTCTTCTTCGACTCCCAACTTAGAAGCCACACTTGCACTAAGACAAGAGTGTCTTAGTGCAACGAGAATTGAGCGAGCTTTCAGCTCCGGTAATCTATCTGGATATTAGGTAGTGAACTATACGTCCACGGGGCAACTCGCTCGAGACATTAGTCTTAAGAGTTCTGGATATAGAATGAGCTTCGGCGCGTTCTGATCTGGCGTTATGACCTAACGCAGATGAATGAATGAATGAATGAATGAAATTCTTTAAAAGTGCTAAAATCGTCGGCGTGACTCTCTCGTCTCGAGACTATTATTGCAGTTGTGGAAAAGAGACGCATGTATATTCACCGTTACACGCGTCTCGTTTTCACAACTGCAATAATACTGCTATAAGAGCTCGTGGTTACCCCCCTGTACCCACAATTTTTGTAGGGCTATGTTTGTAAATGTCGTATTTCTTGAAGTTTTAATTCCGACGATTTTAGCACTTTAAGCTATAACTATATGCAACTATAACAAACTTTCCAAAAAATGTTTCATAAGCAGGCTACCAAATTTGTTAACATTAGTTTCAAGTCTAACACCTTGAGGTACACTGTTCAGTATATAAGGGATTCTCTTACTGAGGGTTCTGTCACCGTAATAAATTAGTATTTGCCCGCAGATATCGACCTAGTATCATACCTATGCATTACTGGTGAGTGACCCTCTTGACTGTGAGGAGTGGGAGTGATTTCGTAGAAATGTGATCGTAACAGTGTAATACTGCCGCACAATTTATGAACGCATTAAGTACAACTTACTGTGTTTGTAATTATGATATTTGAGGTGCTGATATTACGATCTATTTTCTCGAAACTGTTCACATGTTCTTTACTCATAAATAAATTGCGCGGCAGATAGGATGTGTCAGTGTGACATGCCTTCTGATGAGTATTTACTGCATTCTCTTTATGATTTGAAAAAAATATACTATTTTAAGTGATACATTGTGTCATCATTTTCATATGTCAAATGTCTCATAATGAGTATTTACTGCATTCTCTTTAGGATAATTGTAAAAAAATATACGTCATTGTTAATTTCTATATTCTATTTTATCGCGGAATTTGAAAATTTACGTGTTTTTATGTCACTGGTGCTAGGCGCTGAATAGGTCTTATACATTAAAAGGACTAGTATAGGTTAGCTTGATCCTTTCACAAGGTCATGGTTGTCTTCGAATTTGAAACAAATACCCAGAAACTGCATAAACAATATGTAAAATAATGATATCTAAAAACTTATTTCTTCAGATATTTTGTAAGTATAGCACAAATGAAACAATGATCCGAAATCAAAATGTTTGTATTTATTCCGCAGGTCACTGTTGT
Source organism: Eudonia mercurella (assembly GCA_963082485.1). NCBI lineage: Eukaryota > Metazoa > Arthropoda > Insecta > Lepidoptera > Crambidae > Eudonia > Eudonia mercurella. Next base: position 7,978,626 of record OY720024.1, on the reverse strand, counting down.
CTTATTTTTCAATAAAAAAACATGAATATGAAAATATTAAGACTTTTCTTATTTTTTACCCAAACGCCTACGAAAGTAAACATTGCTCTAATTAAATCACCAGCCTACTCTGTGCAGATATTAGTGTGCGTGCGTATTCGTAGTCGTGCGCCGTTGTCACACCACTGCCACGCGCCGCTCGCTCGCTATCATAAAGAAACTTGAAACTCGCAGTTTTGCGTCCGCGCTGCACCCCCTTAATAAATATAAATTTACTGATGATATGTCTCAATAAAGTGCAGATCATTGATAAAAAATCCAAGTATGTCAAATGTTACACATCATACTCGTGTGCGACTACTGTAAGGCTCGTTCATTTTTTTTTACGAGCTTAGAATAATCTAAGTTTACGAGTAGTTTTAAAAATCGTATTTGAGTGATTCAAGCTTATGTACGTAGGGACTTTGTAGCTCAAATGATAAAACTTTGCCAACAATATTCTTAGTTTAGAGCAAACATAATCTACATGGTTTGACCATGAAAACTTTTCATCAACCTTCATTCTAAGGTAAGTAACACAGTTAACTCTATCTACTGGCTGGCAGGCGCAGCAATTTAAATGACTATGATAACAATTAAAGCCATGGGTTACAATTGAATGAGGTGTATCGGGAGGACATAAATAAGATGGTCCGTTATGCTTGCGCAAGGTTGTCTAACACCTACTTTATGACCTGACGGTTGATGGGGGTCACCGGCCAGTATAAACTTTAAAGTCGTGTATAGCAGGTTGTACTGCATGAGCTCAACGTCCTAAGCCATTCAAATTTAAATTCAAAATCATTTTATTCAGTTTAGGCTACAAGTAGCTCTTGTGAATGTCACTATGCCATCGGTTCGTCTACTCTGGGCGGGAGATCTTGTACCGAGAAGAACCGGCAAGAAACTCAGCAAGTGTCCAGCTCTTTTCTCCCTTACAGCGTCAAAAATATTGGAAAATGCCCGATCATAGCAGGACACTTTCCATTACAAATAAACACAGAAGTTATCTTAAGTCACCTTTGCGAGCCAAACTCGCAAACAAGACTTAATAGGTCGTATAGCAGTTCAAATGGCCTAGACAAGAAAAGTACATGTCGTGGACCTAAAGCAATCCCAAACGTTCGCATTCTATTCCATTTCTATTCTACTAGCGTTATGCCACTTGTTTAGGCCCTAAAGGCAGAATGGTGGGCAAGAATCCGTGGTACTCACCAACCAGATGGAAAGGAGGAAAAAAGAAGAATAGTTTTCGACAGTCATGGTATATAAAAATAATAAGTAGATCAGTAGGAAATCAGAACTCCATTGTTTTCTCATCGCTTCGACTGCTCGTTAATTTTGCTACAAAAATATGTTACGTCATCGTTATACCGACATTGAAATAAGAACAATCAAATTACTCGGTTGTCTTAATCGGTATTTTTATCAATAAAGCATAAAGTAAAGTAAAAGGCTACCAGGTTCAGTCCAGGCACCAGTATTCGACAGGGACCAGTTATCAACACATTTTTACTTTAATCATTAAAAATAGTCTGCATTTTTTATTTTAGCAACAATTTAATACAAGATTACCTCCTTATTGTTGTCTATACTAATATTATAAAGAGGAAAGCATTGTATTTTTGTATGTATGTTTGCAACGAATAAACTCAAAAACTACTAAACTGATTTAAAAAATCTTTCACCATTTGAATACTACATTAGCGCTGAGTAACATAGATTATATTAAAAAAATTATAATAATAATTTATATCTCAAAACGTTTAAAAATAAAAGTACACCCGTGCGAAGCCGTGGCGGGTCTAGTTATCCAATAAAATTCAAAAACATACTGAATGAAGGTATTTTGCAATTTTTTAAAACTGTAGAATTTTCTTTTGATTCGTGGCATTACATTTTACAGAAAAATAAGTAAGAGTGTTGATTAAAAAGTGCTCCTGATCCGGCATGTCATGGGGTGCAGGTTCGGCACCCGCTCGTGGAAATTCTACACTTGGTATTCACAGGGTTCAGTTGGGTAAGTTTATGTTTATTTTTAAGTTATTTCACTCTGAAATCGCCGACACGGTTTTAAAAAAAAACTTCTCTATCTCTTATATTTTCGGAATCCGTTACACTGACCCATTTTTACCCACCCCGTATATATAAAAATTCGCGTCTGTACCGTCATAAAGTCCAATCACGGCTAATGACAAAAGGCACCCACCATTCCGTAGGTACATCAAAACACAGCGGCATTACGTAATTCCGCCTTTTTGTTGAGTTGATTAAATTCGTGTTCTCAAATGTCCGGTTTATTAGCCGCATTAGGTGGGCAACCCCGAGCCGTACCGATCGTAAAGTACCGCTTTATTGAGTGCTGTCATTTTATAGCCCAGCTCAATTTGACGAAGATTTGGGAGATAATTAAAGTCGAGTACTCGCGAATGGACGACTTCTTTCCTGCTCTCTTACCCTGCCGGCACTAACTGTAACGGCAGCTTTAAAAAAATAATTTTGCCGTACTGAAATTGAATTATATCGGGCTTGTTAAAATTAGCAGATTTTTATTCCGTCTTGATTTTTTTTTGAGGATTGTAGATTAAATTTTTATCAATAAGTGAATTAGCATGCTTACGTGCTTCGCAAGGCACGTTAAGCCGATGATTCCGTTTTTGTCGTAAGATACCAGTCGTTAAAACCCACGTACCCGCGTTGTGGGTAAAGGCCAGATTTGTTCCACAAACGCCTCAAACACCGTGATAATAAGGGCTTGGAGAAGCGATATTGAAAGATGAAGGCAACCTCTCACTATGGAAATAGCCTTCGAAAATTCTATACTTAAGGGACCCCTTAAGTATAGCCAAAGGGATGATTATTGGTTGTACATGATGATTAGGATTATAAAAAGTTTTTTTTGTTGTAGGGATTTTGCATTGCAATATTTTCTGGGTATAATAACATCCCCAATCAGCTGGTACTACCACCTTCTATCTTAATATGCCAGCATAACACCAATGCTACTCGTAGTAACACGTTCCTTCAGTAAGAGATAAGATAGCCAGTCCCTCAGTAATTGTGAAATCTTTACCTATCAGCAGGTGAGATGAAGACCAAACTCTTTGAATTAAAATAAAATAAATATCACTACAATTTGATGGCTTCGGACATCATCATCATCATCATCATCAGCTCATTTTATGTTCCCACTGCTGGGGCACGAGCCTTCCCTATGGATGGATAGGGAGAATGGGCCATAAACCACCACGCGGGCCCTGTGCGGATTGGTGGTTGTTAACGACTGCTAATGTAGCCGGGACCGACGGTTTTACGTGCCTTCCGAAGCATGGAGGAGCTCGAGTTGGTATATTTTTGGTTACCCATCCGATGACCGGCCTTTGCGAAAGTTGCTTAATCTCAGCACTCGCAGACCGGGCGCGTTAACCACTGCGCCATCGAGCTCCTCTTCGGACATAATGTCTCCCAAATCGAAATTGCTGTTTGTCTCTCTACAAAATCAAACATCAGTGTGGCCAAATATTGTAATGCAATTCAATAGGCGGGGCCAGTATTGCTGCCGACGACGGTGCCGCAGCCGTTTGGCCTGCCGGCTTGATATGCGGCACCGGCATCTGAATATGCAACGAGCGCGACGTCGCCTATGATTGCTCACAAGGGCGCTGTGCTGGGGCGGGCGATTTGGCACAAATTCTAAATTATACATGATCAACTTCGGTGGAGCACAAAAGAATTGGTAACTGGAGACCTATTCGAATTTTTATTGTCATCTTGCCAGTATTAAATCTTTTGAAATGTGAGGTTGAGGTGAAATGTTTGATTCGTTTTATACAATTACCGAATATTTTAATTATAAATCAAATACTTAGCATTGCATTGTATTATTGTTGTGTATAATTTTTTTATGTAATTTGTGTATTATTATATTGTATTTTTGTATGCCAATACATTGGCTAAATGTGTGATCCTGTTATTGTCTTATACCATCTATGTAGTACCACATTTAATGCAAAATAAAGAATTTGAATTTGAATTTGAATTTGATTTTTGGATATTTTTACGGCGATAATATGAAAATGCAAAAAATGAGGAGCTTGATGGCGCAGTGGTTAACCGCCCGGTCTGCGAGTGCTGAGGTTAAGCAACTTTCGCAAAGGCCGGTCATCGGATGGGTGACTAAAAATTTATCACCTCGAGCTCCTCCGTGCTTTGGAAGGCACGTTAAGCCGTTGGTCCCGGCTGCATTACTAGTCGTTAACAACCACCAATCCGCACTGGGCCCGCGTGGTGGTTCAAGGCCCGTTCTCCCTATCCATCCATAAGGAAGGCTCGTGCCCCAGCAGTGGGTACATAAATGAGCTGATGATGATGATGATGAATATGAAAATGAAGAAAAACCCTTACAGATATACGAGTAGGTATATGATTGAAGATATATCGACTCTGTTGTTTAAAAAAAACATTTCAAAACAGCTGCTTTAAACCCTTTCGTGATATTTGTTTCTTTCTCTACAAATCAGGGTTGATTGAAATAGATCTTTGCTATTTCATTTATGTACGTGTTTTCCTGTTTTATATTTCATTTGGGTATTATCAATAAGTGTAAGAAAGAATTTATTAAATAAACCATGCTTAAAACTTGGCAACTATTCTTATAAAACAAGGGACCGAGTGTAAGTTTTTCGAATGACTAAATCAACATTTACATTTGAAATTTGGAAAACAGATTCGTCGAATCATGCTGGAGCTGGAGGTGCTTTCACAATTTTTACATTTTTTCATTCGTATTCGCATTCAGTTCTGAAATAATGCATGAGAGATAACATGTTACTTTTGAAACCTTAAAAGTATGGAACAATAGTGAATTTTCATAACTAGTTAAAGACAACATTTTTAGAGTATAGGTTTCATATAAGTAATCGTTTATAGTAAGGAAATGGTACCTACGAGCGGGATTCGAACCCGCACTCCATGACATGCCGGGTCAGGTGCGCTACCAACTATACTATCGTGGCTCAATCCAACTCGCCTAAATTAATCAACACTCTCTACTTTTACTTTATAAGTCAAAGGAGCCCTATTCAATGTCGACAACTACGTCATCAACATCCGATTTTAATATTTTTACAAATATTGAAAGATCAGTTAAGAATTAGGCAAGCCATATATTTATCTTATCTACTTAAATCAGCGTTTATTATTATCTGAACTATTAACTTAAGGCGAAGGGTCAAATTATCAATTGGTGGCGCTAGTGTGCCTTAGCGCCACCAATTGATAATTTGACAATTACTAACGGACCAGATCTTTTTTTAAACATTGCGTACCGTCCGATAACAGGAAAGCATCCATAGTATTTATTTAATAATTGTGCACTACTTTTTGTTGCGTGGTTTATTCACAAAACGGGCTATCGCATTTATTCACAAACAATGGCCACTTTTGGTGTTAGCGAATGAATACAAAAACAAACCTAAAAGTAGTGCACAATTATTAAATAATAGATGTTTGCCTATATAGTGTCGGAAGGTCCGCAATGTTTGAAAAAAAATCCAGTTTAGCAGTTATCAAATTAAATCCATTAGCGGCGCTAGTGTGGCTTACCCTTCGCTTTAAACAAAACTACCAGAAAAAAACTTTTAATCTTATTGAAACCAATACAAACAAATGCCAACTATTATTGTGCCAGTGACATTACCCCGTACTTATTTTAAATAAGTATATTTTTTTGTTTTACATCATCGCCAGCCGTATACAGCTTCGATACTGCATGCATTTCTACGATAAGATATACATTTCCGAAACAAATACAGATCGTCAACGTGAAATCGAGAGAAAGCTTCAAAAACCAGAGATATTTCGTTCAATATTTAAAGTTGACACGAACTTAAAAGATTGAATGAACAAACAGGATTGGCCGCGTTACTTGTGCGTTGTTGTAACGGGTGCGCTTAATGGCCGGCCCGGGTTCGAGCCCGGGGACGGGGACAAACAATCCCCGAGCCGTTTCAATTTATTGCCCCAAAGGGGATACCTCGTTGAGGTCGTAAAAAATGCGGGAACACCTTGCCGGATGGGATTTACAGCAGTGCCAATGAATGGATGCTATCTTTGATTATACTTTGTATACATAAAGATGAGTAGATAGTATATTTTTTTACACTCACTTGCTTATTGGTGTAAATATAATAAAAAAATATATATATGAGGTAGCTAGTATATTATCATATAAAAAATATAGAATATATACTACCTACCCTAGGATATACTGGTAAGTAGGTAGTATACCTATAGGTATGATACTTTTTCCAATTAGTTTGCTTTAATCCCCGTAAATTTCCCACACAAATTGTAGTTTACTCGATAAAATTGTGAAAGAAACTCTGAGAGAGATGCTGTCGTTTGAACGTCAGCGTCGTTTCATCAATGACTAAGGGTATGTTCCGATATGCACTGCGAGCACTGTAAGGTGTGACGTCAATTTAGTATACTGCGAAGCCGTTCCTTTATAGTTAGCTATACTGGTTACTGTTTAAAACGGAACGCAGTCCAGTATACTGTCATCCATGCTGTTATCCATGTCATTTCTGGACGCTGTTGATCACGTGATCAAAGCACTGAGAGCACCTTACCTCGAAAATGCCAGTGCTTACAGTACAAAAATGGCGACGATTTATGACGTCATACATTTCTCTAGGATACTGCGGCAGTATACTGTCAGTCCATAACGGAACAAATTTCTCACCAGTAAGAGCACTAAACAGTGCTCGCAGTGTATATCGGAACATACCCTAAATCTACTGCTCACTTTAGAATAATAATGCTCACTGCATAGGGCTTGAAGAGTATGGGCATCGTGAATGTCAGTTGAAACGTCAAAGCACTGAATCTAGCAAGATATGCGTTCACTTCCGTGGTTCACCCGAGACCCGCCGCCTTCAATCCAGGAGATTTTGTAAAGGACATAGAAAGCCCACACGAATTTCTATCAATGTACAAAACAGATAGCGTTTTATACTTCCACAATACGTTTTAAAATGAATAAAAAGATAGCCACAACAGAGCACCGTTACAAAACTGTGCTTTCAATGCGCACAAAAAGCTGCGGGAGTGAGCTTTCTAACTTCGTCTACCTCCGTTGGTTTTTCAGGCTGGATCATATTTGTTATTGTGCTATCCAACAATACGCCGCTATATTCCGTATTCCGTAGGTATAGCAACTTCGTGCCGGTAAGATTAAACTTTGGAATGTTCGCGCGTTCGAAACTCATTACGGAGCCTACATTCAAGGCGCAAATAACAAAAAGCAACGTATCACTGACACTTTACTCTACTCGAGTCTTGCCTGCAAAAGATTTATTTATTCATTTGGATTACTTACAAAAGATACACAAAACAGAACATTCTTAATTTATAGTGATAGTGGTATTTCTGTCTAGGGCTAGGTTTTCTTTCATTTAAAAGAAAGCACGGCATGCATGGAGCGAGGAGCTCGATGGCGCAGTGGTTAACGCGCCCGGTCTGAGAGTGCTGAGGTTAAAGGTCAACTTTCGCAAAGGCTGGTCATCGGATGGGTGACCAAAAATGTATCATCTCGAGCTCCTCCGTGCTTCGGAAGGCACGTAAAGCCGTTGGTCCCGGCTGCATTAGCAGTCGTTAACAACCACCAATCCGCACTGGGCCCGCGTGGTGGTTTATGGCCCGTTCTCCCTATCCATCCATAGGGAAGGCTCGTGCCCCAGCAATGGGGACAAAATGAGCTGATGATGATGATGATAACGGCATGCATGAATATAATAAAGATGAAAATTTTAAGACAACATTTTATTATAATATTCTCTAATAGTAGTTAAGGATTCAGTGAATATCCCGGCTGCATTATCAGCCGTTAACACAAACACCAAATGAACATAAAAATTATACTGGTCAATGCATATAATTGCATATGAAGGCAAAACGCTTCAAACAGTTTGAAACTCGTACAGAGGCATAACTTGTATCGGTACTTAAAATAGCAAGTAGTTAGCTTTTGTTTTTTTTAATCTTTAAAAAATATTTTTTTTAGAACTACAGAAGCCCTTCGTTTCGGGCCCTTCCGAGACCGCTACTTGGACCCGCTCGCTGCGCACGAGATGGAAGCCTGGCCAGACCTCAAACATACAAACGAACATTCCCACCTCTACAGTTAACTATATAGCCACCACGAGTCCAACCCTTGTCCGGCCACCACGAGTCCAACCCTGCCGGAGACGCCCGCGAAGGCATAACCAGAAGGGGGCTCAAGATTCAAACTCCCGTGGCACCCATGAAAAGACTGACCCTGTCAGATAGGGAATGGCAGCAGGAACTACCCTATATGTCAGGCTCAGCCTCTTCAAGGAATGCTACGGGAGGACCTCGTGTCCCCGCAGTGGAGACATAAAATGGTGATGAAACTAATGTTAATGTAGTGTTTACACGGATAATATTATTATAAATATACTCTGACGAGCAACGTGATAGATGACTCAAGTGGCGTGACAGCGGCGGGTTTCACCGTGCCGCACTTTTTGTAGCAGCCAGCCCGTGAAATAAAGCCCGTGTATTTAAATGAAACGATGCGCTCCAACAATTTTGGTTATTTTTTTTAACTGCTCTCCCGATTATTTATTGCGCAACTGCGGGTGAACTGTGTAACTCCATTGAATCAGAATTTAGGAGGCATTGAATTTTGTAAAATAAAGTGGTTTGTAAATTGAGCATTTTTTTGTTGTCCAGCATCGACAGACTCGAAAATGCAAGTTGCTTTATTCAATACTAGCTGACCCGGCGGACTTCGTACCGCTTCGACAGTTTCCATCATTGAGTTAAATATACAGGTCGACTTTTTTATCACCATTCAAACCTTCTGAGATGACTCCCGTGATACAAACGAACAACTCTTTGTATTGAACCAATTCCCTAACTCAAAAAAAAATCAGCTGTTCCATACATTTTGGTCGAATGAATATTGATGTTTTGTTTTTTTTAAATCGGTCCAATAGTTTTTGAGTTTATTCGTTGCAAACATACTTACATACAAAAATGCAAAGGTTTCCTCTTTATAATATTAGTATAGATGGTTCCAAAATATAGCATGTTAAAACGCGCTATAAAACTTAAAAGTTTTGTATGATTAGGTAATTGGACATATACGAGTTATATAAAAATACCAAGATGTATTCTACTTCTAAGCACTCGGTGTTTACCTTTGAGTAATTGTTACGTTAAAAGTTAAACTTTGTTATGTGTATTTTAGAACACTTATAAACATTTGTTTTGGTTTTGTAGTAAATACTAATATTTATTTAAAAGTACTTATTTATAAAATACTAGCTGACCCGGCAAACGTCGTTTTGCCATAAAAAATAAAAAAAAAATTTAGGGGTGGACTACCCCTAACATTTAGGGGGATGAAAAATAGATGTTGGCCGATTCTCATAGATACCGGATGACCCGGCAAACGTTGTTTTGCCATAAAAAATAAAAATAAAATTTTAGGGGTGGACTACCCCTAACATTTAGGGGGATGAAAAATAGATGTTGGCCGATTCTCATAGATACCGGATGACCCGGCAAACGTTGTTTTGCCATTAAAAATTAAAAAAAAATTTAGGGGTGGACTACCCCTAACATTTAGGGGGATGAAAAATAGATGTTGGCCGATTCTCATAGATACCGGATAAGCACAAAAAATTTCATCAAAATCGGTCAAGCCGTTTCGGAGGAGTATGGCAACGAAAACTGTGACGCGAGAATTTTATATATTAGATATGTATATGATCCATCAAATCAGTTCTATATGTTCTTCTGTTCTTAATTTGAACATCAAACTCAACTTTCAGTCTTACATACCATTACGTCAATTTAATCCAGTTGATCCAATTGTACAAACCTGTAACAAAAGAAAATCTTATTATTACAAATAATCCAGTCTGTTGGTGCTTTTGCCGATGAAGTGGAAACGGTTTTGACATTTAATAGGGCGGATTACAACGGATTACAACACTCTAATCCCTTATTTTGAATTTTTACAAAAAACTTTATGATTGAGTTGTCAACAGTTGACTTTATGATTAATTCTTTATTGTGAGGCATTTATTTAGACTAGTGGTCGTCCAGTGGTCAAAATTCGACCGTAATTTTATTAAGGCTGCACGGATTGTATCCTAAGCAATGAAAAATTAAAAAAGATAGAATGTGAGTTTGGATTGGCATTGACAGATTTCGGCCGCTCCTCTTCCATTTTTGAAATTTTTGAAAAGAGTGTGTCAAATACATGGTAGTGTGTGTAATGTTTGTTTTATGTATTGATTTAATGTATGTTTATGCATATTTAAAAAAAAAATTAACATTCTGCAATCCTTCTCTATATAAACTATAAGTGTGCGAAATTTCATACTCCTCCGTCCGCGAAATTTTCGTAAAATGGGGTACAAAGTTTTTGCTTCACATAATATATAGATAAAACAAACACTCAACAGATGGAAAATATTGTCAATTACGATTAAAGGTCGCTGACTATTCGCTACTGCTCTTCCCAAAGGTGAAATCTCGTAGCTTTTTTTTTAAACTAAAACTATAACAAAACTAGTTTTGTTTGTAACGTTTTGTTTTACATTCACTTTTTCTTTCTTTTCAACATTTACGTGCATCTACGGAATCTTCTCGAATGAAACTTGCGAAAGTTGCACTTAACTTGGTCCCAGTGGATGTGGATGATATCGTTAAAGTTGTGGGGTCATTGACACGAGTGAGCTAGCAAATAGTGCTGCGTGTTTTAGAGTAAGCTATCAAAAAAGATGTGCAATAGATTTTGTAAATAGGAGTCTGTCGTCAGTTTCAGTTTTACTAGACCGTTTAGAAAAAATACACTGTGCTTAAAGTCTCTACGCAAGAAACATGTGAAAACGGGAAGAAAACGGATGGAAAACTCAGAGAAGTTTTGCACATTTTCACCAGTCGCAGACACCATTTGTGGTGGTGGTGTAGTGGTGACAGTTACCTTAGTAAAACCGTCACCAACGGGTTACCTGAAACTGAGGGTCCGTCGGTGTATACGGGCATTAGTCCCCTCCAACGCCTATTACGGATTGCTTTCGATGTGCTTAATTGGGCTTTGAAGAGTCTGGTGAGGCCGCAGGATTTCAAACTTCGGAAAGTACACACGTATGAAGAGCCACGGAAAAAAGAAAATTTTAACCCCATTTTACTGATGCCTATCATGATCAGTAAGTAAATGTATATATGTTTTCTAATATTAATGTTCTGCACGCGCGCCGGCGGCGACAGGCTCCGCCAGAATCGGTACCAGCGTTGTTGCGACACGTTTCGTTCGCAACAACACACGCTGAGGCGGGGTCCTGATTGACCTATTGTTTGTTTTTTATTTTTATTTTTAATGTATATTAGTGTGTGTGGTCAATAAATGTTTTTCTCTCTATCTCTCTCATCATTTTCAGCACGTATCTACCCACTGCTGGGCATAGACCTCCTCCATGTTACGTCATCCTCTTCTGTTTTGTGATGATCGAATGAGTGCATATACTCGTAGATAAAAAAATATATATAGTTACGTTTGGTAATGAAAATTGGAATTGACATTAAATTAAATAAAGAGGTCGATTGGTATTTGATTGGCCTCGCTCACTACAGTCGGATGTGCCGACAGCGAATTGATTGTAGTCAATTTAACGGCCGTGAGCTTTTATGTAAATAAGCTTACGATACCGAATAGCGGAGTTTAAAAATAAAACAATAAAATATCAATGTTTATCATTTGTTTGTGTGAAGTTTTTATGCTGGGCTTAAATTACGTTTTTCGCCCAGGAATATTAAAATGTTTGGGACTTTTTTATTTTATCTTCTATTTATGGCGGTATTAACAATAGCGGTTCTGTATATGTAATGGCGAGGTGAAAGGATATTAATCGAAATCGTTTTATCAATATTTTTTGTGAATTGGCGCAGTTATTGTAGGTACATCATCATCATCACCACATCACTGGCTCATTTTATGTCCCCACTGCTAGGCCACCTAAATTCATAAACCTAAAAAAAAAACAAATAAATTCCCATTGCCTACATATCAAGTTATATCATGCTATATATGTAGTTTCATTCATACAAACTATATTGCGAGTAATTAATTTCGTAGAAAAGATAGCACTTTCCATTATCGTTAGTAAAGTACAATAAAAAAGGAACAAGAAATAACACGTGTCAAGTAACTAAGAGTCATTGTTACGTGACATAAAAGAATTATTTATAAATTTATCAAATAAAACCAAAGCATTGTCCTCCATCCAACCAAACATGTACCCTCAACCAGCAAGGCATATAGCAAAAGCTATTTATATATAATGCAAAACAATGCCATTGAACGAATTAAAACAATAAGTCTCCTGTCAAGATCCGATGAAGTCATTTGTTAAAACCCGGGCCTACACAGGGCCGGATTGAGCATATAGAGATGAAGCGAGTTGCCTGTTTCTTATACTGCGCAACTGTTCTTCCAATAGAGCTATAATAATATAAGAAAATTACCTTATATTTTTTCATGTGCTTGTTTCTTACGCTATCAATGTTTGAGTTTATTACTTTTAATATATAAAAGGATCATTTTTACAAATATCTATCACTTATTATTTTATTACTATTCGTAAATGGGAAGAAAAAGGCGCTAGTGCCAAATGGGTTTAATATTCAAAACTGAATATAGCAAAATAAAATTATATAAAATTAAGCAATCATACTAAACGTATGGACAAATAAAACCTTTATTAGAGTTTTATTATTGGAGTATTATCCGAGTTTTACTTACTTATATCAAATATTCATCATTAGTTACTAAACTCCCCACTGCAACTGCTGGACTCAGGCCTTCCCACATGAACAATATGACAAGCACAATATGCCCTCTTCTGGCTTAATGCGGGTTTGTTAGTTGGTTTTACACCGTTAATGTAAGAAGCACGGAGGATCCAAAGCAGGGAGGAGGAATACATTTATTTACTTTTTTATAAGAAACAATTACGATATGACAAGCATAATGGGCTTCTGCTGGCCAAAAGCGGGTTAGTTGGTTTTACAGCGGCCATCTTACACTAACGGCATGTTAATGTAACAAGCACGGAGGATCCAAAGCAGAGAGGAGGAATATATTTATTTTCTTTTTTTATACGATTTCTGTCTCAAGAGTAATCATTCGAGCTATAGTGTACAAAGCCGGCCCTGCCTACGAGCTACGGCCCATGCCGGGCCCAATGCGCCCGCCGCGGTATTCATTTTCATCCCCTGATGTCTGAGTCCGAAATTCATCGACATTGTGGCACGTTGCGGCGAACATTCCTTATCTGATGTTGTGCGGTAGTTTGTTTGTGTGTGATGGGTTAACTTCGTTCGCTGAATGTACCGAAGGGTTAACGTGTTTTGGCTGTGAAAGCATAGGGAATAGGGATTCGATTAGTTTATTACAATTGAGGTGAAATGTAAAGAAGCATGTTTTTTTCCATCACCATATATCACCTTCAATAGAAGGGAAATATTTTTTATTTTCAATTCATCATCATCATCATCATCAGCTCGTTTTATGTCCCCACTGCTGGGGAACGAGCCTTCCCTATGGATGGATAGGGAGAACGTGCCATAAACCACCACGCGGGCCCAGTGCGGATTGGTGATTGTTAACGACTTGAGCTCCTCAATTTCAATAATTTTTATTTTCAATTAAGTACTTACTGATAACGAGGAGCTCGATGGCGCAGTGGTTAACGCGCCCGGTTTGCGAGTGCTGAGATTAAGCAACGTTTGCAAAGGCCGGTCATCAGATGGGTGACCAAAAATGTATCATCTCGAGCTCCTCCGTGCTTCGGAAGACACGTTAAGCCGTTGGTCCCGGCTGCATTAACAGTCGTTAACTACCACCAATCTGCACTGGGTCCGCGTGGTGGTTTATGACCCGTTCTCCATAGCCATTGAAGGCTCGTGCTCCAGCAGTGGGGATATAAAATGAGCTGATGATGACTGATAACGTATTTACTTATTTCATTAAACTCTATAGAAACTAATAAGATTGAGAGTATCACTTAAAAAATACGACTTGCTTTAGCTGGAAGTCGAACCCGAACTTTCACAATCCAAGCGACAGCTTATTCAATAAACAAAGCAGTCGAATTTTCAAAATTTCATTCATTTAAACGATTGAAAACAAACTACTAAAATGAACATATCGAAATTAAATCACACAATATAATAACGAATTATTATAACTATCGTATAATTAATTTTATTAATCCGCTGCTTTTAAGTGGAACTCCAATTGAATTTAAATTTTCCACAACGTTGAAATAGCTGAGCATCGCTTAAAGCTGAATTTAATCACGACTATATTAATTGGAAATGAGAACCAGCAAATAGCTCATAAAAATAAAACACCGCATCAGCCGGTGCAAAACTAGAAATCAATATTGGAGTCTCATTGAAAAAACTGTAGGCGAAGGAATTCCTCCGATACTACCTCCGGATTGAGCTTTATTTCTTATAGTAATTGATATTACGTTCGCAAGTATTGGTATTCACTGATACAAAAGAGAGCTGGATAAGTGAGCAATAGCATGTATGCGTATTTAAACACATATTTTTGTTTAGGGATTTAGCACTAAATTAATTCGCGCTGTTCTGTGTGGTTATATCTATCATCTAACCACCAAAGCCCAAGCAAGCTAGGTGGACATAACAAGGTGAGATTAATCTTGGTCCCAGGCCATATGGGAATCCATGACAATGAGAATGGCTGATGCACTTTCCAGGGAGGGCTCGGAGAACCAACTTATTGGTCCAGAGTCGTTTGTGGCTTGACTTGCACCAAGTACCATCAACAAGGCCTTCTAAGATTACATCGAATACAGGCACTGCATCGAATGGCAGCAGTGGGATATGAAACACTCCAAATCCTTCCTAGGCGAAAATGTCCTGGAATAGAGTAAGTTCATATGCGGAAGCAATAGAAGGCAGGCCTGATTTACCAACGGTGCCTTGACCGGGCACTATGCTACAAAACAAATGCTCCACATAATGCATGTAACAGCAAACAGCGTGTGTATGGTATGTGGAGAGGAAACGGAGTCAGTGCAGCACCTAAGTACTGTGTGAATGCGACTCTTTGGTTAGGAAAATAATGGGACTTCCTATTCGAAAGCAGAACACTTTAGGCTCTTCGCTCTCAAAGACGTTGCCAAACTTATGACATCTATCTTTACAGAGGAATAAGAGCGAAAAGATGGGGTTGCATAAAAATCCCGATGGGTGGAAGTCCACTAAGATACGATAAGATAAGATAAGATCTATGGCAACGCCTACATACAACTTAAACTTCGCACACATAAATTATACTAACGGGACTGGCTACCTAAAAGCTACCAATCTAAACGCAATAATGGTGCTGCGAAATTATTGTGAATTGAATAAATATTTTAGTAATATGACGTCTGCACGTGTTAACATAATTTAAGGGGGTGCAGCGCGGACGCAAAACTGCGAGTTTCAAGTTTCTTTATGATAGCGAGCGAGCGGCGCGTGGCAGTGGTGTGACAATGGCGCACGACTACGAATACGCACGCACACTAATATCTGTACAGAGTAGGCTGGTGATTTAATTAGAGCAATGTTTACTTTCGTAAAATCATAGGCGTTTGGGTAAAAAATAAGAAAAGTCTTAATATTTTCATATTCATGTTTTTTTTATTGAAAAATAAGACAACAGTGACCTGCGGAATATCAATACAAACATTTTGATGTCGGATCATTGTTTCATTTGTGCTATATTTACAAAGTTTCTGAAGAAATAAGTTTTTAGATATCATTATTTTACGTATTGTTTATGCAGTTTCTGGGTATTTGTTTCAAATTCCAAGACAACCACGACCTTGTTTTCACAAGGTCGTGAAGCTAACCTACACTAGTCCTTTTAATGTATAAAACCTATTCAGCGCCTAGCACCAGTGACTTAAAAACACGTAAATTTTCAAATTCCGCGCTGCACCCCCTTAATGAAATATCTTATAAACGTCCAATAGTTGAGTAACGTCTTTTGCATACCAACTTCTTGCTCACCTTTGTAGTACCACGTTCTAGCAAAAAACAATCTTGATACTTTCGTTAGAAAAGTAGATGAAAAATGTCTGACATATTTATAGGTACTAGTAGGTATTCTTCTCAGCAATTGTTATTGCTTCTGCCTCGGGATATTGATGGATACAATTTTTCACGCTGCAAGTGGGTATTCCGCGATCTCAAAGCACTTTCCACTCGTAGTTGTTTCATAATGAAAATTTATGTTGCCAGTAGGTACAATATAACGGCTCTTCGCGGTAGTGAAGCAAATTGTGGAGGGCGGGCTAGCCAAGCGCGAATCCCGGGAAAGCCTAATTGCATAAAACTAGTAGTAATAAAGGAATACATGAATGAACAATTACACGGTATTTATGTTAACAAATGTCTTTCACTACTTTTATTAGTTGTTGTTACAGAAAGCATGGAAGCTCTAAAAAGGTTTGGCTTAAGCTCGGCGGTTAGCTTCAGCAACCTTTTAGTAATTTAGTAGTTAAATGATAAGGTCAGACTTTACTTTACTTTCCGAAGAGCTGGCAGCTACCTCGGACAAAGAATTAGTCTAGCTATTCAAAGAGGGAACGCTGCCAGAATCTTCGGAACCTTGCCTAAAGGGACTCCTTTTAATAATTTATTTTAGTTATTTTATTTTATTTTTTTAAGGTTTTTAGTTTTAGGTTCATTGTTCTTTTAATAATTACCTTCAAAAGTATATTATAGAATAGATGTAAAAGTAAAATGTTAATATGGCAAAAAAAAATAAAAATATGACATTAATTAATAACAAACAAAGACAATAACAAGATAATTAAACTACTTAAAATTAAACTTGTCGGAGACGTGGCGCTAGCATCATCGCTTAGAAACGACAAGTATAGTCTATACTTAGTGTGGTCTGCGCAGCCTATGCTCTATGCTGCGCAGACAGTACGCGAAACGTCAACGTCAGTTGGCGCGACAACGGACTGGGGACATTTGAACGGGAGCGGTCGGAGAGTACGCACGCGCAGAACTCACTTCGTTTCTAAAATCCATTTGCATCAGGCAACTGTTTCTAAATTATTACATTGTGATGTTAAAATAACATTAAAGTGACTGTAAGGAAAACGACTGCGCTTTTATTTTGAGGATCCAAGATGAACTGTGTTATCGACGAATCAGAGTTTGTTCGACCGTCCTATCTACAACCCAACCTCGCCGCCGACAAACTTATAAAAAGCTATAAATTAACTAGAAATAAAAAAATGCACAGTAAGCTAGCAGCATTGCCACGTGGAATAGCAATGCTTATACGCTGGCCCAAGTACTTAGCCGCTAGCTCTGGGGTCCCGGCTGGATTCTACTAATTTTATAGAAATATCTTTAAAAGTTTGTGAGCACCCGGGCCCCATGGACCTAATGTCTCTACCCCAAACGGCTCAAATATGAGATCCTCACTCAGATTCTCATACTTTCGCCGTTTAAGGTTCTCTGCAAGATTTGCAGCCGCGCCAGCGCTAACAGAAGTGCTTGGAATGTGGAACGGACGGTGCAAGCGTGTCGACATAAGTAGCATCCCATACCAGCCCGTCCCACCCTCCAAGGAACTAGGGTTATGCCGTCCGGTCTTTTGCCGTCAGTCATCACGTGGTAAATTGGTAAATCAATTTGTTAGTTCGATTTACAGACGGTGTGGCGGTGCTGTAACAATTTGCATACAATTAGTAAGCCACTGTTAAGCTAACGAGCTTTACGTAACGAGTTTGAAAATCTGCTCGTGCTAGGCCTAAAGAAATACGAGATTATTATTATAATGATGTTAATCTATAGATTAAAATAAACAAAAAATAGGTCAGTGAAAATTTAAAATTTCCTCTTTCGCTCTATTGTATTATTAGTTGCCATAGAATATGACTTCAATACAAGTCCGGTTATCAGGTTTTTTTCCTACACTTACGTCTATTTTTATAGGAATAAAACCTATACAATAGAGTAACTATATTATGAATTTACTTTAAGTATTTATTATATACTAGTGGTCGCCCAGTGGTCGAAATTCGACCGTAATTTTATTAAAGCTGCACGGATTGCATCCTAAGCAATGAAAAATTAAAAAGATGATAAAATGTGAGTTTGGATTGGCATTGACAGATGTCGGCCGCACAAAAGACAAACAATACGTGTGTGTCAAATACATGTTTGACACACACATACCATGTGGTAGTGTGTGTAATGTTGTTTTTATTGATTTAATGTATTTTTATGCATAATTTAAAAAAATATTAACATTCGGATAACCTTCTCTATATAAGCTATAAGTTTGCGAAATTTCATACTCCTCCGTCCGCGCAATTTTCGTAAAAACGGGTACAAAGTTTTTGCTTCACGTATTAATATATAGATTATATTATTACAATTACTTAGTTATTATTATAACTTTATCATCACGTTACAGTGACTTAAACGTCGTTCTCACAGCAAATTAAGGTGCCTAGCAAAGTACTAAAGGGTATAGCTACTTCCGTAGCCAACTGTGCCCACCTAGCGGATCCTTATTTTGTTGCGGGTGGACTTGATAGCACGTCCTGGTTTACTTGTTTTGCGGAACAATGGAAGCTGCACTGTTTGCAACAGCCGGGATTACGGGGGAGCTTATCAATGCCCCGCTTACTTCAGACAGCGGCATACGACCGGGATATTATAGCTGGCTGATTGGATATATGAGACCATCGTTTGTTGAACGTTAGTAGAAAATACTATTACTTTATTTATTTATCACCATACCCTTTAAAATTTATTGGGATCTCACGCGGATTTCCTAACAGTGATTTGAAATGTGATCTTTGTTGCATTTGCGAGCTCGCGAGTTCACGAACACTTAAGGCGAAGGGTAAGGCACACTAGCGCCACCAATTGATAATTTGACAATTACTAACGGACCGGATTTTTTATAAACATTGCGTACCGCCCGATAACAGGAAAGTATCCGTAGTATTTATTTAATAATTGTGCACTACTTTTTGTTTGGTGTACTAAAACGGGCTATCGCATTTTTTCACAAACAATGGCCACTTGGTGTTAGCGAATGAATACAAAAACAAACCTAAAAGTAGTGTACAATTATTAAATAATAGATATTTGCATAGTGCCGGAAGGTTCGCAATGTTTGAAAAAAAATCCAGTTTAGCAGTTATCAAATTAAATCTATTAGCGGCGCAAGTGTGCATTACCCTTCGCCTTAATATAAAACAGAAGAAGCTTTCATGACTGCACTTTTCCACCAAGAAGTCAATACAATTTAAACAAGACGATATCGAACTGAATTCTATTTCAAAATATGTGCACACAGCATGATAGAGGGAATGCTGTACTTTGGTAGGTACATAAGAAAAAATAAACACACATTTCAGTCTCAGTCACGATGGTGGGAGCGAACCATTATTAAATTATTTTTCGATAAACAACGAAATTGTTTATCGAAAAATAATTTTATATATAAACAACAACAATAATAATTTGGCATCTTATGTTATTTAGTTAACCTTGTAAATGCTGCTCCATTGTATTTTTTTATTGGATCAATTAAATACCTACTAAGTTAGGCAAGAGTAGGTACAGATGAATAATACTGAAAGTGAAATGATTGAGAATAACAAAAAAGAGAAATCATAGACAATACTTTTACGTAATTGTCATTAATTACAACAGCATCAAGGTTATTTTAATCATATTTCAGCAAACAAAAAAAAATTATAATTACGTTCCATTTCGCACACGAGGATAGCTCAATTATGTTCGCACAGAGCGAGACCGAAAATTAATTTAGTAAATGTTTTAAATGCCGCCGGGATAGCGAGAAACATCGTTTCGTCAGTATAAAAGAGGTCGGAAGAGGTCGGAACGAATTCTCTTCGGTGCGGAGGCTGCAGCGGCCATAATCTAATTGGGGGGCAATTGGAGGCGCGGACGTGGGCTGGACAATGCTCGCAAATTCTATTACACTGCGGTGGTCGGTTGTTGTAAACGTGGTAGTGCTCCCTATAAGGCGAAGACGTTGTGACAGTGTATGTACGTTGAATGTTCGCTGGTAAATTCGACGTTATAATGCCGCACTTATAGATAATAATTTTAAGTGGAAAGGTAAAGAAGGACTTCTTGGCGGGAAAGTGAAAATTTTTTTTAAGCTATCAACAAAAAAAGGTAAAGAAGACTGTCTAGCATGAAAATCAACTAACAATGTCTACTTTAAGTTACCCAATAAATGAATTTTAATTTTTATTTATTTTTTTATTTGGGACTTCTTGGCGGGAAAGTGAAGAGTCATGTCTATGGTTTTGTTTTATTTTCTAAAATTTGTGTTATGTCGAATATTAATGTGAAATAATGGTGGATTATTAACCGTTAAGTGTTCGTGAGTGTGCATGAGTGTTGGCAAATGAAACAAAACAGTGCAACGTCACTTTTCAAATTCTCTCAAGAAGTCCGCCCGAGGACTTAGTAAAGCCCCACATCTTTATTGAGATACTCGAGGGGTTGGGGGGTATATCATTTCTCACTTCTCATTTCTATTATCATTCATCATCATCATACAGGAAAGAAATATTGTTTATTTATGTATTACTTGTAAGAAAAATTACTTTGACACTGGCTAAATGTGCTAATCGCACAAAGCCACCAACTAAATTAAAAAAAAGTATCTACTTTTTGTTTCTTAACAACATGAATAATTTAATAAATAAAAGTATTTTCAATCTTATCAATGACTATATGCCAAAGAACGCTTGTATTTGATTAACGGATAAAGTTAAGAACATAGATAAGTAAATTCTAATAATTAAATACTATGTTTGTATGGTCTTGTATTTTAATTTGTTTCAGTATAATATTTATATTTTTCTAAATGGATGTTCAATATATATTTTTTAAATATATGTTTTTTATAATTACTTATATTATACTTATATTACATACTTGGTTAAAACACAAAGCTCATGCTCCTTAAATAGCGCTCAGGGATTCTACGACAATAAGGGAGGTCATTATCATTGCATACATCGGGCGTCAAATACTAGCAACATTGTTTCAGGCGGTGACATAGAGCTGTGAAAATAAACATAGATACAGAAGCTGCAGTCATAATTTAATTAGGCGGCAGTTGGCTGCGCGAACGTGTGCTGAATGCTGGCAATTCCATTACAGCCTGTTACGTTGATCTGCAAAGGTGATGCTACGCGCGATAACGCTCACTTAGTAGAAGGCCGCATTCGCATCTCGTTTAGCTGAGTTTCGCATAACGTTTGTAGGTAAGTATATTCAATGTCTCGTTGTTTAGCACAATCATCCCAAATGTAGCTTTGATGGAGATAGATACTTTTTTGTATGTAGTTATAGCGATTCTATTTTAAGCTTATAAAGTTCATACCTATTTAGACAATGTTACAAAAATCCTAGGTCGCTTCACTTCGATGTCAAAAGGCGTATAAAGTGTAATAAAAAATACAACTAACAGGAAACTAAGAAGTTTTTTAACGCATTTCTGTTAAATAATGTATAGTTTTATCAAAATTACAGCTGACGTCCACCGAACCATGTACTCGGCATTCGACAAATTCTATTAGGCGACTATTACGGAACGGGCTGGACGTCGACCCGCTAAAGCGTTAATGCTTTGTACTCGTAGCTCGTTTACACGGGGAGATGTTCGCTGCTAGCGAATATTCGACGTTGGCAGACCGCACTGTAATAATGTTAAAAAAATCATCTACTCAATACAATGAGTAGAAAACTTGTATACATGATATTTCCTCACATTTACATTGGCAACTACTCCAAGTTTATTATAATTTGAAGATTTTAACCAATTTGGTTACCCATCCTATGATTTGACCGTGCAAAACTTGCTTAACAATCACAACTGCGCAATCAGTTTACTCGACTAAACGACATCCTTACCGCGTAAATGTCAACTAAACTTGTACAGAAAAGTGAGTCCAGATCCAGATAACTGACTTCGGATCGCTTAAGGCGACAAATTGAAATGCCGCGACTAAGTAATTGATTAAATCGAAGCATTTTGTTGAGGCGCTATCTCCCAGCAAGTAGCGGACTGAGATAAGACTCATAAATCACAAAGATAAAAAGTGGAACAGCCCAAGTGGGTGGATAGTTTCGTTCGAATGCAAACAAAAAGGCTGTTTTGCGTGTTCGAATCGCATTAACGAAACTGAAAGTTTGTTTTTACGTATATTTATGAGATAATCTCGCTTAAAAGTAGGTTGCAAAATAAGTTTACATGTAAAAGCAGGTATGTTAGCCAAATAGTTTATGCAACCTTAGATCAGTTTGTGTGTTGTTTTGTGATGGTAAGTGAACTTCCATGATAAGGAGAACATTTTCCAATATTCCGATGCTTACGCCTGTAAGAAAAGGGATAAAAAAACGTCCTTGTTGTGTTTCTTCTCGGTACTTTTAAAAACAAGATTATGATTATTTACATATAACTTTACTCAAATAATGTTGCGCACAAATTACAATTTGAAAAAAGACAAAGTGTTGAAAAAATCCACGAGCAGGTTCAAACCCGCACCCCATGACATGCACAGTGCATCTGACCCGGCATGTCATAGGGGTCGGGTTCGAATCCCGCTCGTGGAATTTTTTCAACACTTTTTCTTTTTTCAAAAATAACAAGATTTTCAACAATAATAGCGTGGAGACTTTCTAATAAGTTCAAATACAGAGTGTTTATTCTAACTGGGACAGTATGAGGAAGTCCGAAACCATAAAAGATACAGAGCATCTGTCTTAGGAACCATTAGGTATCTTTAAAAAAATAATGGTTATGCCTACATTAATAAGGAATTTTGAATTTTATCTTTACCGGGACAAATTTCTCCAAACATTATGAAATATGAATTTGAGGTTTATTTTTTATTGCTAAGGCTTAGGTAAAGTACTATTGTGGCACAAAGTTTAAAAAGTAAAATAGACAAAAATCATTCCTATTTAATCCTATAACGATTCATATAATATGTAGTTTGTCTGATTCATATGTCATACTCGTGAACGGGTGCCGCCTGTGGAGGCTGGTCTGCTCACGCATACTTATCTTATTTTTAGTATTTTTCACTATAATTTGACTTTGTTTTTCTTAAACAATTTTTTACTTTTACGATATTACTGTAGTGGTACTGTATGTCATTGTGGAAATTGCAACTTTTACCTGTTGTAAATTTGTTAACGTATATTTTTTTTTTACATGTTGTGGTGGTTGTCTTCTATATTTTTTGTGTTTATTGTAATGGAAAGTGTCCTGCTATGATAGGGCATTTTCCAATATTTTTGACGCTGTAAGGGAGAAAAGAGCTGGACACTTGCTGAGTTTCTTGCCGGTTCTTCTCAGTACAAGATCTCGGAGCCTAGAGTAGACTTACGAACCGATGGCATAGTGACATTCATAAGAGCTACTTGTAACCTAAACTGAATAAATGATTTTGAATTTTGAATGTTGAAAAGTACACATAACTATACGTGTTGAAAAAAATAGTTTTATTGAATTAAGTTTTCTAAACTTTACACATTCGAAGTTTCATTTTAATGTCCTGTAAAATAAAGCAAGCGATTACTGATAGCAGTAAAAAATATTCCAGTTGTTCACACCAATACTTTCACAACGCAGCAGGTGTTGTTATTTAAGTGCATTAATTAATTAAGCTTGCTCAATACTGAAAACATTGTTAATATTTAATTTGTAAATTTTTAGGTCCAACAAGTACAATGGAATAATTCATGTTACAACAGACGGGCTCCGTTTGGTGGGGTCTATATGTCACACGTTTCATTAATTATGCGAATAAATTAATTCAGTGATAACTATGTTACATAAGTTTACTCACATGCCGCCATGAGTCCTCTATGATCCGCATGAAGTCAGTTGAGACATGTGAAGATGACATAATATGCTTGTATGTATATTGTGAAGGCTTATTTTTTTATTCTTAATCTTATATTGTTGTAATGTCTATATTATGTGCTATATTATCTTTATATATAAAAATCTTCTGTGCGTGTGTATGTTATTAAACTCCTTCTAGACGGCTGGACCGATTTGGATGAAATTTTCTGTGTGTGTTCAAGTGGATTTGAGAATGGTTTAGATTTACAATTGGACTCGGTAGGCGGCGCTGCTATAGGGATCTATCATGGGATACGGGTGTTCTTAAGCGGACGAATGATTTGTTTGTTTTGTTGTCATGGAAACTGTCAACGTTATGTTTGTTTTGTTGTCATGGAAACTGTCAAAGCGGTACGAAATCCGCCGGTCAGCTAGTATATATATATATATATATTTTCACGACTTAAGATATATAAACATTTTGATTTAAGTGGTAAACTTCGATGAACGTTTTACCATTTACCAAGTAGATATACTTAGATAAATGTTTGATCATTTAGTAGGTGTATAGTCATGACTGGTATTGTAAATATGCAAAACAAAAGTTGTCGCTATCGAAAAATTACAGGAAGTGTGATGTTGACAAACTCGGTAATAGCGATGCAGACGGACGCATCATCTATCGAAGTCGCGGCGACTCCGACACGCTCCGGCGGTTGAGATATCCAAATTTTGTCACTTCTCTGTGGACAAATCGTCATGATTCCTGTAACTAGATCGAAAGTCCGGTTACGCTGTAAAAGCTTTAGGCAGCCATAATTAATCTCTTACTAAAAACAAAAATCTCGGGAAATTCTGTCTCTAGCAATATCTCATGTCATCATCATCATCATCATCAGCTCATTTTATGTCCCCACTGCTGGGGCACGAGCCTTCCCTATGGGAGAACAGGCCATAAACCACCACGCGGGCCCAGTGCGGATTGGTGGTTGTTAACGACTGCTAATGCAGCCGGGACCAACGGCTTTACGTGCCTTCCGAAGCACGGAGGAGCTCGAGATAATTAATTTTTTAGCCACCCATCCGATGACCGGCCCTTGCGAAAGTTGCTTAACCTCAGCACTCGCAGACCGGGCGCGTTATCCACTGCGCCATCGAGCTCCTCATGTAAGAATGAGAAGAATATCTCATGTAAGAAACTTTAACTGTTTATGTCCATTTTGTAGGGTACGCTTCGTTAAATGTTTGACCATTTAGTAGGTATGCTTCGATAAATTTTACCATGACTGGTATTGTATATGTAAAACAAAAGTTATTACTATCGGAAAATGATAGGAAGTTGGATGTTGACAAACTCGGTAATCGCGATGCAAACGGACGCATCATCTATCAAAGTCGCGGCGACTCCGACACGCTCCGGCGGGCGAGATATCCAATCTTTGTCACTTCTCTGGCTGGACAAATCGTCATAGGTCCCGTAACTAAGTCGGGACATAAATTATGCCTTAAGCAATATGTCATGTAAATAAAAACGTGTGAAGTCCTCTTTCTAATGTTTATGCGGAAAATATTTTTTTTTTATAGTCATTGCGTAAAGTTCACAATTCATTACTAACACTTGTTGTGTACCATTTTTCTTATAGTTAGGAAGAAAGTTAGAATAAAATGAAATAGAATAACAATAAAATACTTTATTGTACGAGGAGCTCGATGGCGCAGTGGTTAACGCGCCCGGTCTGCGAGTGCTGAGGTTAAGCAACTTTCGCAAAGGCCGGTCATCGGATGGGTGACCAATAATGTATCATCTCGAGCTCCTCCTTGCTTCGGAAGGCACGTAAAGCCGTTGGTCCCGGCTGCATTAGCAGTCGTAAACAACCACCAATCCGCACTGGGCCCGCGTGGTGGTTTATGGCCCGTTCTCCCTATCCATCCATAGGGAGGCTCGTGCCCCAGCAGTGGGGATATAAAAATGAGCTGATGAGGACTTTATTGTACATATAAAAAAAACACAAAACAAAGAAATCAAAACTAAATTAAGTAAAGAAAGGTCGAAAGAAAATAATATATATCCATTCGTTAATAAAATTGTAGTAGACATTTATGACACAATTTAATTAATGAAAGATAAAATTTATCATGCTGTCCAGCTGTTTACGCCACTACTGTGTGTTTTCATTAATTTTCACGACTTAAGATATGAATTCCTCCTAATGTGAGAGTGTCTCATGTCAGGATGTTTGATAAAATATTATAAGTAATTAATTTTTTTAAGCAAAAATGGTTTAAATGGAATTAAAAACCAAAACACTTTTTAAAAAGGATAAGGTCTTTTTGCCAGATATTATTGTATTTCGGTTCTAACTTCAGTTTAATTACTTATTTTTTTATTAATTTGTAACCTAAGTTGAAACGTACAATAAAGTATGTTGGCAATAGAACACTTATTTAGAATTTTTAAACTTAATAAAGATATTTATGTTGATTTATGTTATGATAGTAAATAGTATAGTAATATAGTCGATTATGATATTTACGTTATTTAAATCGTACTTGAAAATATTTGCGCTTGATGACGTCCTATATTGTTTCATCATCATCATCATCAGCTTATTTTATGTCCCCACTGCTGGGGCACGAGCCTTCCCTATTGATGGATAGGGAGAACGGGCCATAAACCACCACGCGGGTTCAGTGCGGATTGGTGGTTGTTAACGACTGCTAATGCAGCCGGGACCAACGGCTTTACGTGCCTTCCGAAGCACGGAGGAGCTCGAGATGATATATTTTTGGTCACCCATCCGATGACCGGCCTTTGCGAAAGTTGCTTAACCTCAACACTCGCAGTCCGGGCGCGTTAACCACTGCACCATCGAGCTCCTCCCATATTGTTTGTACGAGTACAATACCAGTCAGTAAACCTGTTGTCTGTTTGATGTAACTATTGTATTTATTTGTTTGTTCGGTTTTTCGTATTTGCTTGTCCAGTATCATATCACAGCTCTCAATTTCTCTTTGTTGACCAATGTTTCTTCCGGGATTTTACCGTAATGTACCTACTGGCTATAACTCTTTTTTAAATATTATCCCACAATAGGTAGATAAGCCCTTGGCCATTATTTCAGCTGATGGCATGGCGATTATAGACAAAAATAACCGATGAAAAACGACAATGTTTTTATTTACAGGCAAAATTGTCCTTATGATGACATACTTAGATGGCGGACATTGAACAAGCCGTAACACCAACCAAATCGATCACAAAACGAAACCCCGCTGGTAATTAAATTCTGTATGGGAAACGTAATTTTGTTGGGAAGTTTGGGCTTTGTAGTCAGTATAGTGGAAAAAAAATTCATGATGAGTTTTCTAAATATCTAGTTTTCTAGTCTAGTTGAAGTCTTTGAATTTATACTATGTAACAGCATTCCTTCGTATTTTTTGATTGTCCGATCTTCTTTTGTTTCAGAATGTTATGGTAGAATAAAAACTATAAAAATCATGATTTACTTTATTTCTTACATATTATTTCTTTTTTTACGCTTTTCTTGGCCTACATTAATAAACTCTGTAAAATGAAAATTAATGGGGGAGATATCTTCACCTACGCTGATGACACAGCGATAGTTTTCTATGATAACAACTGGGAGCAACTTAAGGTTCGTGCAGAGGCTGGCCTTGCCCAAATAGCCTCTTGGTTAAACTCAAATCTTCTTACTCTAAATGTACTGAAAAGCAACTACATCTGCTTCACAAAATACAACAACACCCAGCCCTCCGAGAACTTCAAAGTCAAACTCCATAACTGCAACTTTTTGCTCTCTGATTGCCAATGCCCTGCACTTAATAAGGTAACATGCACTAAATACCTTGGTATCATGATTGACCAGCGCCTATCTTGGCACCAACACTTAGAACTAATCATGAACAGAGTCCGTAAACTGATATGGACTTTTAAAACTCTTCGACATATAACAGAAAGATCTCTTCTTACAAAAATATACACCTGTCTAGCCCAGTCAGTCATGTCATATTGTATACCGGTTTGGGGTGGTGCAACTAAAACTAGATTTCTAAGCCTAGAAAGAACACAGAGAATGCTCCTAAAGGTGATGTTCTTTAAACCCTATCGACACCCTACAGAGAGTCTGTATTCGACTGGTGGCATTCTGTCCATCCGCAAACTATATTTACTACACACTACTATAAGAAGACACAAATCGCTTCCTTTTGACTCAACTAAATGTAACCGTAGAAGAATGTGTAATATAGTTTTGCAACCCCATGTTAAATCTACTTTTGCAGAAAGACAATACAATATGCAGTCGGCATATTTATACAACAGGCTAAATAAGGAACTAGCAATTTATCCCTTAACTATTCAAAACTGTAAAAAGAAAATAGTAGATTGGTTACTTCTAAAAAGTTATGATGAAATTGAATGTTTCATTCGTCACACATAACTTGCCACAGTTGCATAGTTGTTTTGGCGAAGGTTACCATGTTTCTCCGACATGATAGCCTTCGATCCCAAGACACTGTCGTAGGGCTAACAACAACAACAGCAACAGCAAGATAATTGCACCAACTTCTAACATCAAAAAACACTCAGGGTTACTATTGCACAAACATCCATACAAATTCTCTCCACACCACAATACACACACCACACCACACACTCACACCACACACACACACACACACACCCCCCCCCCCCCACACACACACACACACACACACACACACACACACACACTCACACCACACACACACACCGCACACTCACACCACACACTCACTGCGACATACCATAATACACACATTTGAAAATAACTAGCCTTAAATGGTAATTTTGCATTTTAGTTAAGATTATAATATTTCTCAATGGAAGAGCGGTGCTTCCCAAAACGGGTAATTATCTGCTCAAACGGAAGCACCGGCCACAGTAAAAGCTTATGTAAACTTAGTTAATGAATAAAGATTTTTGATTTTTTTTTTGATTTTTGATTTCTTATACAGCATAAAAGTACAACCCACTACACACGACTTTAAAGTTTATACTGACAACTCCTACCAACCGTCAGGTTACAAAGTAGGTGTCAGACCTCCTTGCGCAAGCACAAGGGACCATCTACGTCAGGTCATAACGCCAGATCAGGACGCGCCGAAGCGCACTCTTCATCCGGTACTTTTAAGACTAGTGTTTCGAGCTAGTTGCCCCATGGACACGTATAGACCACTACCTAATATCCAGATAGGCTACCGGAGCTGTAAGCTCGTTCACTTTTCGTTGCACTAAGAGCACAACTCGCAGTTTCCATTGCTTGGGTCGTCGACTCTAAAGTCGACTACCAAATGTCCTCTTTGGTGGCGGAGTTGTAAGCCCACTCACTTCTCAGTACCCATCCAGGCACCTTGCCAGTTTTACAATCCTACGCGGCTGGCTTGACCGGAGGTATTGCATCTAAGCGGGCACCTCTACTAGTTATCCAGACTAGTACCAGAGATTTTGGAGTTCTGCTCAGTGAAAACCACCGAGCATAGCAACCAACTTTGGGCAACTCATGCCCCGCAAGTCTTTTCGCATTGGGCCCCTCGATAAGCTACTTATAAAATACTGAATATAATTTATTGATACATGCCTTTTAAATAGATAGTCTTACATACTAACTCCATACATCACAACCCACTCGCTGTGCACGAAATGGAAGCCTGGCCAACACCAACCAGGCAGACGAACATTCCCGCTTCTACAGCTTACCACATGCCACCACGAGTCCAATCCATGTCCGGAGACGCCCGCGAAGGCATAACCGGCAGGGGGCCTAGGATCCGGAACTCCCGTGGTACCCTTGAAAAGACAGCCGGACCCTTAGTTCCAGCTGCCATACCCTACCTATCAGGGTGGGTAGATAGGGACATAAAAAGTACAATCAAAAACTAACAATAAAACTAAACAGAACAATATAGTGTCGTGGTGTCTCAAAACGTTGAGCGACCTCACTCGCTACGAATAGCCGAAATAAAAGTGCAAAGGAATATTGCATCAAAGAGAATTTGAAATATTGCCAACTACACGCGTCCTCGAATCGAATTGATTTCGCCTTTTGTGTTAGGATGAAAAACGTCTTGTGGCTGTAAGTGCGAGTATTGTTCGTGCTATCTTTTAGCATAAACTGAATAGAAGAACGTATACTTAGATAGAACATATCGATGTTGGCTCCGTATAGTGTGAGGATAGTAACAGAGAATATTGTACTGATTACTAAACACATATCCAGATTGAATTTATAATCTTAGTCTTTTAATGTTCCTGTGCATATGTTTTCAGGTCTGGCTACAAAGTTTTTTTTATATACATATACCTTGGCTTGGGTTTGTAATGAGTAATGTTAAGTAATGATAAGGCAGAAGGTATAAGCACACTTCAACTGGATCTTCAAATACCTACTGGTTAACTGTCTATCTTATCGCTAACTGTCAGAACACAAAATGCTATTAACATTTATTATGGCGACACTTAAACTTATATAATTATTATGTTTAGTAGTTGAAACTTGAATTCACGTAATTAATTTTATTGTAAGTACTCTTTATTAATATATCACAATGACACACACAGTTTCTAGTAGCCTACTAACCAATTCCGAAATTATATACAACTATACAGCTTGTTAGTTAAACCAAGGGACATATTAAGGGAGGACATTAGGTATTCGATTCCCGATCTGATTCATAAAAAAAAATATTCTTATTTTTTTGAATAATCTTAATAAATAATTTAGCATATTCGCTAAGCGCGGGAAAAAATCAAATATGTGCCGACTGACTGCGCCGGCGGAGCGCGGCGCCGCAGATAGTTCATGCCGAAAGGTCACTTTTTGCTTTGCACACCGCACGCACCCCGCGAGGCTACGCCTTCATCCCCGCCTCGAGGCGCGTACCCCGGCGCGTACCCCGCCGCGGGTAATCTGCGCCTTTTTTAAATTTGTTTATGTTTACCCAGGCATAAGCTACCATAGGATTAAATATGTCCCTCGTGTTAACTAACACGCTGTATACAACGTGTAACAGTAAGGTATGGTCAAAATGAAAAGATCCACAGAATATCCGATCTAGATCTTTTATGCAGAGTTACTAAGACATGATTATTAACTTTAATTTGTTATGCAATTTTTAATTAAATATTTCTATGGTGACGTCACATCAAAAGAAACAAGTCTCAGCCCTAGTGGTTTAGTAACTTCTGTGTACTTACATTTATGATCATAGCGCTTGCTTATGGCACTAGAACATGCATCACTATTCAGCTGTCTACGATACTCAGTTAGCAAACCCAACCAGTGGCCTGACATGAATTTCTGTAGAAATCGTATTGAAAAATACTATCAATTGTTAGTTGCACCACTTTTTGGACACTGTGGCGCCACAAAATATGGAGAACCTAGTAGGTAAGCTACATATAAACGCGGTCGAGCAACACACGCATAGATACGAATACGGATTTCGCAACAGCTGCGTTTGGACTGGTCTGAGATGGTCCGAGATTCCGTGTATATGAGAGGGTCTATGTTCTGCAGTCTCCTTATTTTGTGGTGGCGCTGAATCAATTTCCATACAGTAGTCTTCTTTTACGCTTTCGTGTTTTACGATACGAATTCAACAGTTGTTCGTAATTAGGATCACTGGTATCTAATTAACGCATAACATGCAACACTAGTCAACTGACTACGTTACCCAGTTCACAAACACAACCAGTAGGACTAATAAAAACTTCTATCCAAAGCATACCGTAAAGTTTAAGACATAGATACTAATGACATACAATTTATGGAAAGACGTTTGTCAATTGTTACTTCCATTTACGAATATGATATCTAATTAACGTTCAACAAGCAACACTAGTCAGCTGACTACGTTACTAAAAAATGAGGAGACTTAAAAGTAAGCTTCATAAAAATGCGCTTGAACAATGCACATAAATAAATAAATAAATAAAAATGTTATTTATTATTTTCATCACAAAAGGTAAGGTAGGATTCCGTGTCCGTGATAGGGTCTATGAAGGCGTTGCTTGATCGCGATATGTATAAAGATTACCTTCTAAAATCGCCTTATATTGTGACGTTACTCAGTTAACAAACCCGACGCTAATAATGTTATCTGTACCAACTGAACTCAACACCAAGTTAGTCTGATAGTTAGATGCATAGTTCTTGTTTGTTCATGTTCATTAGTATCATGTAGTTTGCAATATTGCTTCTGCTTCAGCTGTTGGGGAGATAGCTGACGTGCGCATATCTGTTACTTAGAACAACTCTAGTGTTAGGTGAAGGCTCAATCATCTTTGTGTTGTGGTTAGACAATCGGTTTTAAACCAGAGGTCCAAACTACGATTCTCAGCGTGGGGTATTTGTAATTTTCTGTGGTGGTAGGGGTTGTTTTAAGTCCGCATAGCTTTATAAGACATAGTACCTAGTAAGTCATAGATACTTGAAATTGACGCACCTTCAACAGTGTAAAATATTTTCTTTGGGAACAGCGTATTTTCGTCTTAGACTGGTCTGCAAATAGCCCTGATTTAAATCCTATAGAAAATCTGTGGCATGTCGTAAAAAAGAATGTTTCAAACAAACGTAACTCCAGTTACAACAAACTCTACGAAGCTTTTGTCGAAGCATGGAATTCAATCCCACTAGAAAAATGTATGAAATTGCTTGAATCAATGCCACGTCGTAGAGCTGTGATTGATAATAAAGGATACGCAACAAAATATTAATTATAAGTTTTAGTAGCCTATACACAGTATCTATTACCTAAATTATATAATGCTCAATAATTAAACCTATAAATTATTTATCTTTTATTTTTTTTGTATTCTTTCTAATTAGTTGTCCATCATTGCTGGTACTTTAAAACTCATTTAATTGTTTGTTTTTTTTAATGTTAATAGGAGGCAAACGAGCAGGCACTCACCTGATGGAAAGTAATCACCGCCGCCCATGGACACCCGCAAAACCAAAGTAATCGCAGATGTGTTGCCGGCCTTGAGAAAGGAGTTGGATCTTGAGGAGGGAGTAAAAATTGGGAGGGTGAGAAACGGGCCTCCGGTACTTTCACTCACCGGACGAAACACAACAGCAACGAGAGCCATTGGTTCATGCCGATTTTCTGTGAGAGGGGGTGGTATTACGCCGGGCGAGCCGGCCCATTTTGTGCTGCAACGCAGCGTGGCTCTACCACTCATACAGTGTCACTCATTTAGCACCACCTAGGGGACACGTGTAGGGTCTCAAGGGTAAACCTACGGACGCAAGATACTTTTTGTATGAAATTTAATATTAAATCGGTACTTCTTTAGTTGATAATTTGTTGTTTTTTCTAATAAATTATAAGTTATTGAACATATTTTATGCTATTTGTTGTTTCATTTCCAAATAAAAAGTATTAGGGTCAAATATCTTGTATAATGTTAAGTTCCGTTGGTAGTGTTTCCAATTATATGTCCACCATTGTATCTATTAAGTATTATTTTGTTATTTATTTACAATTTTTAATCCTTATTCCATTTTTTAAGTTATTATTATTGTAAAGAAGAAAAAGGAGACTGGAAGATAAATACAGAACAGAATTGTGTTTTATTGTGTTTCTTTGTTGATTGATCAAATTTTAAAATAAAATAACTTACTATTTACGTACAAAAGCCTGTAAATAATGGTAACTAAAAACAGCAAACAGCAGTCTTCAATTTTATAAAGAATATATATTTTGAAACTAGATTTAGACAATATCTAGTTTCTTTAATATATCATGTAAGGTATTATAATTGGATAGCTGTCAATTTCAAGTATCTATGACTTACTAGGTACTATGTCATGTGTAATCGCTTAGTAAATCTATGGGTTTACTGTAAAATACCAACGACGCACGAATCGCGACCATCAAGGTAAATTAAAATTATCGGGCGCACGAAACGCGTCTATTTCATGACGGCATTTTTATAACATCTAACAAACGTAGGAATCGCGAACAAACTTGCTTGTTTACTAAAAATCGACTACGCACGAACCGCTACCACATCCAATAGCTAGAGCATAAAGATTTGAACGTCAGAACCTCTACCGATATAGCTACCTATACATTTTTCTAATGAAACACTTACAGATAAATTCGCGTTGAAATAAACAAAGTCCCACCCCGCAACAACCCCCTAATAGATTCGGAATGCCAGCGTAACAGATACTTACGTATATTGTTTCATTGCATATTTATAAATATCAAAACCGTGGAGATACCTGTTGCACAGTCTTAGTACAGAAGTACTTAGGTACATAATATATGCTCGCGTTTCTCTGACATTCGGTTTAGTACGAACTTTTCGTCCCAAAAGGGCAGTTTGTAGAAGCAAGTTTTATGGTAAGATCTCCGCTACTTCTTATCTCACGAAAGTTGTTCTTTCCACGTCGAGCTTATGAAACTTGCAAACTTGACGTTGCACTTTTGCTATGCACTTGGAGCATTACTGTATGTACGAACACTATATGTACTTTGCATGTTGTAGTAAAGGTAAGATTGGCAACGGAAGGCGCTAAACACTTCAGTATCACGTCACTATAGCTTTAATAACAATTGACATTGTGCCCCTTACCGCTCGGCTGGCCACAACGAAACCACCAAATCTCCCTTCAGTGAAAAGAGTTTTTTTTTAAATATTTGTTTATGGGTTAAAAGTCTTTTCTCATAAACCCGTTTACGCTGTAACGACTAGAAACAGTCAACATACAATTATAGCAAAACAAATCTTTAAAGCAAGGTCTATCAAAGAAATGGTGTAACAATACTCGTTAGTGCCTCCCCGTCGCATTGAAAGCACAGAAAGCGCATTCATGAATTTCAAATAACCGGTTGGAAAAAATGGGATTGCGGTCAGCATGCAAGTACGGTAATGAGTCTGTAGTATTTAATTAAATCCGGCATTTGGCGAATGCATCGAGGAAACAATCAGCGGGCTCGTGCTGGACAAACCGCCAATTCTGGAGCACTCGGCTCAGGGTTGGCACACTTTTTTTTTATTATTTTTTTATTATGCCGTTCGAAGGTAATGGTAGCTATGTTGCTATTAAAAGTTTAACTCTGTGCTCTTGTAATAGGATTGAAAAGCAACGGGTATTTAGAACTGTATTGGCTGTAAAAAAGGGCAATATCTAGGTAATGTCTAGTTATAAGAAGATACATTGGAATAAAATTTATTGTTTAATGACATGATCATGTGTGATGGTAGATAGATGTTGAGCACAGACCAGAATGATAAATGATATTCCCTCCATACCTTCAGAGGAGATGCTCTATGGCGTAGTGGTTAATGCAATCTGCGATTGCTGACGTGAAGCAACTTCGCGAGGGCCGGTCATCGGATGGGTGACCAAAACTTATCATATAATGGCACATAAAGCCATCCGAAGCACGGAGTCAAGGTCTCGTAAGCCAAAGGTCTCGGCTACATCAGCAGTCGTTAACAAGGAACCATCAATTCGCACTGGGTCCATGTGGTAATTTATGGCACGTTATCCATTCATAGGGAAGGCTCGTGCCCCAGCAGTGAGATATAAAAATGAGCTGCTGATGGTAATGAGAGGATCAAAATCACCAATTTTGAATAAACTTGCCGTTAGTGAACGCGACACCACATTTAGCATAATCATAGTAGGGCTCCGAAGTGGAATAGGTAACATCAGTGATAGGTTGCTAGCCGATTGCCTGATGTGCATCTTGGAAACCTTGGTCCTTAGTCGGCTCTTAATACTTGCATAGGAAGTTAGGTAGCTGATACATTATTTTCACGTCCCAGATCAGCATGGAGTTTATAATTTAAGATATTTAAAAAAAAAGCTTCGTTACTTTTCGGACTCTAATCCAACACAGTAGCAACCCTATTGAAACGAACTGCATTCGGACCACGCCGCTTATGCTAATGTGTGATTTAAATTTATATTCGTGCTTACCTTCAAAATGTCGGGATGTATCTAACAGGAACCGATACCTAACTACGTGATGTATATAGCGACTAGTTAGATTTGGGAGTTTTGAGACTAAAGGCTAATTCTTAAAGTACAAAAACCTAGACTACATACCTAATGGTAGTCTGTATGGTGTGGTGGTGTAAATTTTGTTTTTTTTATGCCTTATAAGGCAGCTCTTGATTTCGATCTCGCCTGATGGTGAGCGTAGATGAGGTCTACGGTGGAGCGAGCTGCCCCAGAAGATGCCTTATAACTTTCGCCTTGAAGGCATTCAGGTTATAAGTTTTTGGGAACACAGACGATGGCAGAGAATTCCACTCCTTGCCAGTGCGCAGTAAAAATGATGACATGAAGCGCTTAGTGCGACATAGTGGAACTTCTACTAAGTGGGGATAATATCCTGCAGTACGTCTGGAGGCAGTCCAGTCTGCAGTCCTGCTGTACGTACTCTCCGTAGTAAAGTCGGTAAAAGACAGGCAGGCGACACGACGCCGGCCGGTGTGCGAGGCTGGTAAGCTTGGCCTCAACAAGCGCGTCATCACCGATGAGCCTTATAGCTTTGTTGCCAAACGTGATAAGAGTCTTTACAATGGAGTCACTTTCAAAACACTAATGATTGCAGAATTGTTGTGTTCCGGCAGCTACAGATAAGATAGCCAGTGCCTCAGTAGTTTCCGGGTGAAGTGCGCTTCCACTCTCGGCCTTATCATCACTTAACATCAGGTCATATGAAGGCCAAGTGCTTACCCGTTAGATATAGTATATATAAAAAAACAGAAGTGACAACTGTGACACAAGACTTGCTAAAATCCTGTTCTACATAGGAATCTTTCTAAATCTTATGCCTTGATGTCGCATCGCTTACAATGTTCCGTCTCAAAATCACTTAAGCAACAAAAAGAAAAAAAATGTAAATTACTGTTCGACGCTAGTGACGATGATAAAGTAACTCGGTAGGAATCGCAACCGGTCACATGTTACGTGGTAACGCCCGCCGCCGAGTCACCCCGCAGATTGGACCGTGAAATTGGCGGCGGCTGAAATCCTATTTGCGTTTAGTTAAAACTGTCCGTTGTTTCAGGGAATAGACGAGAAGTATTTCTTTTGTCTACCTGTGCGTATGAATAGATGGACAACTCGTTGCGAAAATATTGTAAAACATAAAGTTAAAGAATGATTATTATCATTGCAGTGCAGGTCTGTAATGCATCATTGTTGAAAGATGTAATAAATTCATGCAAAAATCGAGGCCATGAAAGATTTGTGGCTCTCTATAAATGACGTAGTATACAGAGTGGAAACAAATAATGATATCACTTAATATTTTTCTGTTAGTAATAAAACATGGTTTTATTTGGCTTTTTACTGATGTAGGTACTTACTCATAAGTAAGTACAACAGTAAAAGCGAACACGCTGACTATCCCCATTCCGAAGGCCAACGCCTCCCTCCCGTTTCTTTGAATGTCAGTACACAACCAGATATGTACCTACACTACAGTACACAAACATCGATCAGAGACCAATACTCGTCGCCGATAAGCACATATTAATTTTGCAGAAAGTAATTTTTGCGTAACGTCACTTTCACAAAAAGTAATTTTCGCATAAAATCATTTTCGTAGAGAGTCATTTTCGTAGAAAGTCACTTTCCCAGAAAGTTATTTTCGCAAAATGTCTACTTCATAAAAAATCACTTTCCTAGTATGTCTTCTCCGTACAAGATAATTTTTGCAGAAAGTTTTTTTTGCATAATGTCACTTTCACAGTTAGTCATTTTCGCATAAAGTGACTTTCTACTTTTTTCTCTGTAAATTATACAAGACCTAATTCTACAGAATAGGGTATAATCAAAAACGTAACAATCATCAACGTCTTCATGTGCCTGGGAGCTTTTAACCTCTCCCACGAATACCACGATACAACAACCCGAGCTGATATTCTAGCCTTTAGAAGCAACCTTACTCACAGACTCTCTTAATACTCATTATTTCGCAAATAGAATTATGCAGGTTTATCGTTTTTAGAAATATTTTTCATAATCTAATCATAACGTTTTTTGTATAACAATAAATGGCCCAAAAAACACAAGTTATAAAGATAACCTCAAACCTTGCATTACCAAACTTATCCTATACCTCCTATAAGTACCTCCTAGTTAGCTAGTTAACAGCAAAAAAGTCGTCTGCGATTAGGTAGTTATCGTTTATGCTTTGTTTTTCTGTCTATAACTTGTTTTCTCCTCCTATCTGACATTACCTAGACCACACGACAAGAAATGTATTAAATTTATTTAACTACACAATAAAATCTTTTATGACAATGAGCTAATAGTAAAATAGTGAATCTGTTTAAAAAGTAGTTGCAAGCATATTCGTTGTCTGTGGGTGTTCTGTCTATGGTTCTTCGTGTTAACGGCATACTTCCGGTCGTTATTGAGAATGAGCGTATCATAGATTAGTACAATTTGTGCTACCAACTCCACGGGCTTGTAAAATACAAGTAATACCTAGTTAATCTTTGATTCATATTCCGGAAAGCACTTTGGAGTTTTACTACTTCAACTGTTCTCTGAGCACATATTGTTATGTGGTTAGTGGTAGGGTCAACCATCTTAACTAACAGCACTGTATCACAGTTTTTATAACCTCTTCTTATTGTATCGTTAGATTGGCGCTACCTTCGGCTTTGTCTATACCATCAGAAAAGATGAAAGCCAAGCCGTTCCCTATAGTAGAATTTTACAAATATAATTTTTTTAACATATTGTATGTATCTTCGTAAATAAAATGAAACGAATTAAAGACATCTAATCGATACGCAGCTCGAGGAGCTCGATGGCGCAGTGGTTAACGCGCCCGGTCGGCGAATGCTGAGGTTAAGTAACTTTCGCAAAGGCCGGTTATCTGATGGGTGATCAAAAATGTATTAACTCGAGCTCCTCCGTGCTTCGGAAGGCACGTTAAGCCGTTGGTCCCGGCTGCATTAGCAGTCGTTAACAACCATCAATCCGTACTGGGCCCGCCCGCGTGGTGGTTTATGGCTCGTTCTCCCTCTGTCTGTCTGTCCGTCCGTCTGTCCGTCCGTATGTCACAGCCACTTTTTTCCGAAACTATGAGAACTATACTGTTGAAACTTGGTAAGTAGTTGTATTCTGTAAACCGCATTAAGATTTTCACACGAAAATAGAAAAAAAACAATAAATTTTGGGGGTTCCCCATACTTAGAACTGAACTCAAATTTTTTTTTCATCAAACCCATACGTGTGGTTTCTATGGATAGGTCTTCAAAAATGATATTGAGGTTTCTAATATAATTTTTTTCTAAACTGAATAGTTGTACTATGCAAACTTCCACCGAAAATTGGTTTGAACGTCATAAAGTACGGAACCCTTCGTGCGCGAGTCCGACTCGCACTTGGCCGGTTTTTACCACACCTTTCTGTTACACGATATAAATATGTTTTACCAATTTTACTCCTACTGCATATAGTACATGGTTATTAACATATAAAAGTACATGCCACTATACAGGTTACAGGCCTATATAAATACAGCACCTCGAATGAACAGCTTAAAATTTTTAGCATCTATCCAATATTAGAAAATGTATTTACTCTTCCGTAATAAACTGTCGGTGCTCCTCTTTAAGGGTATTTTTATGAGATATTTAACACGGAAGCATAAATTTTATCTTCCAGATTATGGCTTAGTGGGTTCTAGAGCGCAGTAAATTAGCTTCTACAGTTCCGAAGCTTAATAACCAAATCTGTCGTTGTTACTCAGAAAGCGTAGCCTGATAAAATCAATCCGTATTCCTATAAATTAAAGATAAAATAAAACAAAAATCATTTAAATTGCTATTAGCATTTTTTTTATAAACCAACAAAAAAATGTAACAGACGATTAATTGTCAACTTCAGTAACGCTATTATGACATATTACTAAAGTAGTCGGTGATTTTCGATGCTGACTGTACCCACTTGGTTTTAGTCGGTTCCATGTAGGTATCCTATAATCAGAATCAAGCCCAAGTTATCTAGATCTAAGGCTGGACTGGAACGTTAAAGTTCATTGTTTTTGATTCGACGAAGTGGTTAGACAGTGCCCACGATCTCCCTCTTCATATAATTTCAAGTACGACAAGAGACTTACCTTTGTAATTATATATTATCAAGCAAGCTTGATGGCGGAGCAGAAGAGAAGCTTGAGGAGCTAGATGGCGCAGTGGTTTACGCGCTCGTCTGCGATGGAAGGGATGGGTGACCAAAAATTGATCATCTCGAGCTCCTCCGCGCTTCGGAAGGCACGTGTAGCCGTTGGTCTTGGCTGCATTAGCAGTCGTTAACAACCACCAATCCGCACTGGGCCCGCGTGGTGGTTTATGGCTCGTTCTCCCTGTCCATCCATAGGGAAGGCTCGTGCCCCAGCAGTGGGGACATAAAAATGAGCTGATGATGATGATGATGATAACCAAGCATTTGAACACTGAACTACCTGACGCTAAGCAAGAAATGGCCTTAGATCGGACACGGTAGACAAGTAAGTACCTATTCACTGTAGCCTTGAAGAGGCCCATGTAACGTTCGACGAACACACCTGCCAGCGCAGTACACTCCTTATCTGTTCGCATAAGCAACGAATTGGCAGATCGCTTACAGATACGATGGGAATATGAACGGCGTAAGCACTTTCCCTTTGTTTGGCATAAGTATCTTGTGATAATATCTCTACTTGAATTCATGAAGATGAGACCTGTCGATGATGCACAATCAAACTGAGAGTATTGGCGTACAGATTGTTGTGTTTTAAAAGATATGGATAAAAGTACTGGTTCAATTTTATTTTTTTATATAAGAAAAAATAAGGCGGGTCACCTGATGGAGAGTAATCACCGCCGCCCATGGACACCCGCAAAACCAGAGGAATCGCAGACGCGTTGCCGGCCTTTAAGGAAGGAATAGGCTTGTTTCTTAAAGATCTCATAAGGTCGTAACGATCCGGAAATAGCGCCGCCGAGAGCTGCCCCCCAACCGCCTAACTCTCTCGCTTTCAATCGCTTTGAAGGCGAGGCCCTCGCCTCGCCTTCTAATATAACATCGAAATATATTATCGAATAATATCGAAAGCTATAGCCTATAGCTTTCGATATTGCTTTCATATTCATTTTGAAATGACAAGACGACGCCTCCTCCTCGCCTCGCTTTCAAAGCGATCGAAAGCGAGAGCGTTAGGCGGTCGGCCCCCTGGTTCCACAACACTGTAATTCGAGGCAAGAAATTTCGTGAAAAACGCACAGTAGTAGACCGCCATCCATCAAGGTGATGTGGATGGAATGACAGTCGATTGCGTGTAGTGCGTTGACCAATTAATTTTGCAATAATGTTGTAGCGGAGACTATCGAAGTAATGATTAAAACTTTACTTTTATTAGAAAACGTGACGTGTCAAAAACTTCATGAACAACCAAAAACCAGTCGAACAGTTTTGACAGTCCAATCCCGCTATAGATTCGGAAACAGTTTTTTTTTATTATTTTAAAGTGGACGCAAACATACATACAACATTATGATAAACTTTTAAACTTAATAGTGACGTAAGAGAAATAGAAGTGGACTGTACTCAAAGGAAAGTAGTGTAAGGCGTATAATTAATGAAAAGGAAAAAAAATAAGTATATATAAGTAACATACCAAGTCAAATAGTGGCACAAAAAGACGGTATATACACACGTAGACAGTGAATATAAAAAAATATACAAATGTATAAAAAATAACAAATGAATTAAAAATTAAATTTTATATCTGGGGTCCATAAAAATGTTAATACGAACGATATTATCAAAAATGCTTCAGAGATCTCGAAACTTTTATTTTAATAGAATACATCAATGCTTAAAATGAATTAACATAACATTATATTGTTACACTTACTTACGGATAAGCCTTAATTAGTTTAACAGACAGACATGGATATAGCGGCATAATTATAAATCTAATTATCGCTAATCAGATTCCTTCAACTACATTGGAGATGATAGCAATTAGCATTAGGTATACTTAGATCGCGTCAAACTTCTAGTCCCCTCTGAAGTTGTTCGCGCAGCTGTACACAGTCAGGCCCTGCCGCTCGTCCCCGCCTTCGTCCTACTGAAGCCTATTTTTTACTACTGCGACGCGAATCGCGCCAACTTCAGAGGGGACTAGAAGTTTGGCGCGATCTGTACTTATATCTGAAGCATTAGCATTAAGTACCTACTCGTAAACGTTAAAAAAACGCAATCTGATAATTAAATAAATAAATAAAATAAAATAAATGTTTCCCACACTCACACCAATTATCTAGCCCCAAGAAAAGCTTCCTTAAGAAACTCGTTATATGGTTAACTAGACAACGGATAAACATACTTAATATACTTAAATACATACTTATTATACATAGGAAACACCCAGACCCGAAACAATATAGAAAAACAGGTATTTCTAAATTGATCCGACCGGGGATCGAACCCGGGACCTCAGAGATAGCGACACCATGAAAACCGGTGTGCAAGCCACTCGACCAAGGAGGTCGTCATTAAATAAATAAAAAGTAAAAAACAATCACTTGAAAAGTTAAGAAGAATAGTTACTCAAATTGGAGAAGCTTAGCGTATCTAGCTGTATACCTATACTTTAGTTTGGTCAGCGGATGGGTGACCGGTGATTCCAAATGATCCTTAAGAGCGTTTACGCCGCACACTAGCTCCGCCAATGAAAATAAAACATATCTAGTAATTAGAGATAGAAAATCAAACTATTTGAATGAGGTAATTTAGCATTTTTACATCACCTAATGAACATCTGACATGTTATGGTTTAGTTAAATAAGACGTTACAGCTAAAAACGGCCACTTTTAACTATATC
Organism: Eudonia mercurella; assembly: GCA_963082485.1. Taxonomy (NCBI): domain Eukaryota; kingdom Metazoa; phylum Arthropoda; class Insecta; order Lepidoptera; family Crambidae; genus Eudonia; species Eudonia mercurella. The sequence continues at coordinate 7,935,688 of OY720024.1, read as the reverse complement.
GCCGTGCGACGGGTCCGGCGGCCACTCAGACGCGATGCGGCTTAGTCTTAGCGCGGCCATTCGCATTTGCATAGATTAGAAGTTTGCGTTCTATGAAACTGCTAAAAATATTATCCTAAACTAACGCTACAAAAATACTGTTGACTTACGAAATGCAAAGCTTTTAATGATGTTGGATGACCTGCAACCCGGAAAACCCGCATCGGTGAATAGATGATGGAAATATACGTGAACATATGTACATAAAACATATAATATATACAGACGAATTAAAAACCTCCTTCTTTTTCAATGAAACAGTAGATACACGAAAAATCCGGCCAAGTGCGTGTCGGGCCACGCGCAGTGTAAGGTTCCGTAGCCCATCTCAATAATGCGGACTCTGAGAAAAGGGCTTTTATGAACATTTATTTAACGATGGCTCATATACTTAAATGTAGATACTACCGGTTTCACACACCTGACAACGTTATTTAAGTAGTTCCCAATGAGCAATTTGTTTGCGCTAAGTACATTTTATAAGTTGGTCGACTGTTACTCGTAAACTTGTAAAGCCTACTTAGCTGTGATAGTTTTCCTTTTAACTTCGTCATATATACAACTACCGTGAATTTTTGAAAAAAACTGATTCCACAAACCTGCTATATTTTTGAATCCTATCCAACGACACCCCCCACTATGGGGTACACTAGAAAAAAATTTACATCCCCACTTCACGTGTAGGGAAGACAACCTAAAAAAAAATATTTTTCAAAATTTTACTTCACCACTTTGTCGGCGTGATTAATATGTATATTCATGCCAAATTACAGCTTTCTAGTACTAAGAGTCTATGAGCTAGGCTAGGGACAGACAGATAAACAGACAGACAGACATGGCGAAACTATAAGGGTTCCTTGTTGACTACGAAACTCTAAAAACGGTCACGTCATACCAAAAGGCCTATTTAATAACATCTTGGAAAGCTACTAATAAAATTCATTTAACTACCTTCATCATCATCATCATCATTTAGTGCCATCATCATACTGAAGTTTGAAGATAGTATACAAAATTTTCTGTGATCCGACATAGCTTGTTTTAACTGGCGATAACTAAGTCAAGTCCACTTTTTGATGTCGTCCTGCCATTTGCGTCGCGGACGTCCCGGAGCTCTCTCAATTTAACTATAGCTTCTCCCATCCAACATTTTACCAGAAACTTAACAATTCGCTCACATTTTGGGAGCACGTTAACGCTCTAAGTCAAGGGAGGAAAGCACAAAATGCAATGAACACAACGAAGTCACAAATGAAATTGAAAGTTCCACAAAGGCATGTTCATTAGTGTTCACAGAACTATACACCCGTTTCGAAGAAAAATGGAGTAAAAAGTACTCCATGTGGAACGTACAATGAAAGGCCGGAGAATTCCGAAAGATATGAGTCAGAAATACGGGCCTGAAGGCTTTCATTTCTTTCCTGTTGTAGAGAGGAAGACATGCGGCAACGTGTGTTTGAGACTCGGAATATCTCAAGCTATTGGATGAAGAAAGAAAATTAGCACACATTAGTGTATTTTAGTGTAATAAAAATGCATTACCTGTTGTGTGACAGATGAGTCTATTTTTTTAATACCCCAACAGAGAAGCTCAAAGACAAAAGTTGGAAGCGCACTTCACCCGGTCCTCATCTATTATGGCACTGGCTGTATAGGTATCTAAACGTTAGAACAACAGTCAAAATTTTAATAAAATTGGAACATGGCTTTAATCCCTCCCTCCATATTATAAGAAACTAGCTGAGCGGCGGACTTCGTAACGCTTTAACTGTTTCCATGACAACGAAACAAACAAATCATTCGTCCGCATAAGAACACTCGTATCCCATGATGGACCTCTATAGCAGCGCCACCTACCTGGTCCAATTGTAAATCTAAACCATTCTCGAATCCACATGAACACGCACAGAAAATTTCATCCAAATCGGTCCAGCCGTTTAGAAAGAGTTCAATAACATACACACGCACAGAAGATTTTTATATATCCCCTTGAGCGTCGAGCGACCAGCTGGTGGCCAATAACAATTAAAATTCTATTGTGTCTGGGTAATCGACGTTGAGCTCATATAAAGATTTCTATGTTGTCTTAGACTTTGAGTTTCCAGATTCGAAGATTCCAAGCATATTGCACTAGGTATCGGTTACTTTCATTTCAGTTAGTCATTTTAAATGGTATAGTACAAAAACGTCACATTTATAATAGAAGTTGTAATGCCGACAATTTTCGAATATAATATATATAATATTATATAGCATTTTATATTTATTTATATTGTATTTAATTATGTATCATATGATTATTGAAATTTTTATTATTATGTAATGTATCTTTTATTCTCTTAATTAAGTTAGCATAGTTTTATTTGTTGATGAACATGCTGAGTGCACATCTTTGTGGAATTATGACTTACCAATGTTTCAATTTTACTGCATAATCGTTTATCATGTTTTGTTGTAATTCTGTTTTGTGTACCTAATAAAATAAAATAAAAAAAATAAATACTATTGCTTCAAAAACTCTTAACTTATTATTGACATTTTATATAAGATTTAATACCATGATTATGACATTTACAGATATACATACCTAATATACGACTGAATAACACAAACCAGATTTAAAAGGGTAAAAAGCAAAATCTCTGAAAAAGCACCGAACAATGTTCGTAGCAGCGGCCATTAAATTTTACACCAAAATGACGTCACGCTTGTCCATCCCGAGATTAATAAGCACGGTGACGTTCAATCACCGAGCAATAAATATTAGATTTTTCGCTTGCCTTACGATATCCTTTTAAAAATACATGTTCCTTAATAAAACAGATATAAAAAAGCTATACTTAAATAAAATATTGAAATTGCATGCATTTATAAAAATAAGACTTTTGTAATCTAAAATATAGACATTTCAAGTGACCTCGTTGAAATTTAAGTTTCGATATAGCATTGTAAAACAAATGTAACAATAAAACACTTTGTTTCTTATAATTTATAAAATGTTCAAATAATTTTAACGCAAATTTTGTTATGAACAAATTACAAAAACACAAATGTTGAAAAAATTTCCACGAGCAGGATTTGAACCTGCACCCTTCTGACATTCCGGGTCAGGTGCTCTTCCAATTGAGCTATCGTGGTTCTAAACAGCCCGCCGAAATTATTCAACACTTTTTACTTTGAAAGCCAAAGGCGCCCATTCAATGTCAACAACTACCGTCACTAACATCCGATCATTATATTTTTACAAATATTAAAGATCAGTTAAAAAGTAGGCAAGCTATTTATAATTATATTTATATTATATTTATATAATTATATATTATTTATAATTATATTTTTCAACATTTGTGTTTTTCTTATAATTTGTTAATACAACGTAATCTCAGATATATTTATTTTATACTAGCTGACCTGACGGACTTCGTACCGCTTTAACAGTTTCCATGCTTCTCACGGTTTAAACCTTCTCTGAACTTCCACAGATATTTCAAAATCAAAATTAGCCAAATCGGTCCAGCCATTCTCGAGTTTTAGCGAGACTGACGAACAGCAATTGCTTTTTATATATATAGATAATTAAGTGGTAGGTAAAGTTAATTACTGATCTCTTGTGTACAACACTTGCAGAACATGCCAGTACCTGACCGGTCACACGTCTAATGTAGTTTAAACAGAGTGCCTAGTGTGGTTTTGTTTACTATCCGTAGGTATTCATTCTCTCCACTCAGCACTCTCCACTGTCCAGTGCTCTTACAGCTCCGGTAACCTATCTGGATAATAGGTAGTGGACTATACGTATCCACGGGGCAACTAGCTTGAGACACTAGTCTTAAAAGTACCGGATGAAGAATGCGCTTCGGTGCGTCCTGTTCTGGCGTTATGACCTGACGTAGATGGTCCCTTGTGTTTGCACAAGGATGTCTGACACCTACTTTGTGACCTAACGGTTGGTAGGGGGTGTCAGTATAAACTTTAAAAGTAGTGTTAAGTTGGGTTTGTCCAGTGCTCTTACTGGTGAGAAATTTGTTCCGTTATGGACTGACAGTATACTGCCGCAGTATTCTAGGTAATTATATGACGTCTTAAATCGTCGCCATTTTTGTACTGTAAGCACTGGCATTTTCGAGGTAAAGTGCTCTCAGTGCTTTGATCACGTGATCAACAGCGTCCAGAAATGATGACATGGATGACAGCCTTAGAGCATTTAAGACAGCATGGATGACAGTATACTGGTCTGCGTTCCGTTTTAAACAGTAACCAGTATAGCTAACTATAAAGGAACGGCTTCGCAGTATACTAAATTGACGTCACACCTTACAGTGCTCGCAGTGTATATCGGAACATACCCCAAATCATGTTTACGAAAATTTGTATGGCAAAATTGTAACTATTCCTGTGTGTCGCCAGAAGGCGCTGCTTCAATGCCATACTAATATTCGTTTTCATTAACGTAATTGAGTGTCAATGGAAACTCATACTAGGCACCCTTTAATACCCTACGTAAACTTTTCGTAGCAAGCAAAACAATAAAAGGAAATAAGTATCGGGAAGCCGCTAGATGCGAGCAGCACAAAATCGGTCGTTATGAAGATCTTGGATGGAGGCCGTTGTCCAGCAGCGAGATGATGATGATGATAATGATGACGATGATGAAACCAATAAATATCTTATATCTATTAAACTACATATTATTATATAAAGTTATTTATAATCAATGGAACGTTTTTCTTAAAAGGCTGTCATTATAGCAATTATATTAATTAGTTTTATTGATACTAATTATTAGTATAATATTTTGTATAACATTCGAATGAATTAATATTTGGTCAAAAATCATTTGACAATCAAGCTATCATTCGAATGATTAATTTTTAATCGAACGACGAATGATCTGTCGAATACCACGTATTGAATCATTCGAACAATTCGATTGTAAATTTTTAGAATAATCGCCCATTGCTAACGTAGAAATAGTTAGTACATGCCTATCTCTAATTCTAGTTCTAAGGTTTTTCCGGTGGGTTCGGTAAAGGAATCGTGCTCACTGGAGCCTTAGTTATTATATTATTTGTTTTTGTCTGCATTTTTCTTTTCATGTCCAATTGTCTTTTTTTCTTTTCTACTTAGTATTGTTTTTAATCTAATAATTATTTTATTTCATTTTTTTTTTTTTGTAATTTCTTGTCTTGTCAATAGACTATAAATATTCAGGCCCTGTCAAAATAACAGCGCTTCTGTGTCATTCTGAACATCTATGAATGACACAGCAGCTTATGCTGAGACAGGGCCCTTTAACTTCACACTCTACCTACCTATTTTATTTTTTAAATATTAGTATAGATTACTCAACTGTTCTTTTTTTTCTGTCTGTTTTTTCTTTTTTTCCTTTATTGTTTTATAATTGTTCTAATTAAGTGTGTGTTAATAAATTCTATTCTATTCTATTCTATTCTATTCTTATATCATTAATTTTTTTCCCCAATTCGCGAGTCAGTTATTCATCAAAGAATAGTCGTTGCTGACCATTTGCACGTCATGTCGTAACAGATGAGAACCATATTTTAAGAGACAGCTAAGAGAGACTAAAAGGAGTATAAAAACAAATCTTCTTGTATGTAAATAAAAATAAATGTTGCTAAGCGTAAAACTAGAGAATAACTGGACCGATTTGGCTAATTTTTTTTTGTATGTTCCTTGCACACGAAAAATTTTAATAAAGAGAAAGATAAAAAAATAAAGAGAAAAAATATAAATATTAATTCAAAGCGGTACAAAGTCCGTCGAGTCAGCTAGTTAAACATAAAAATACAATTGCATTGGAAAACTTGCACGGATTTAAAGTCGTAAAATAATAAAACATGTAGCTTTTTGACGGTTTAAGAATTTGTACTAAGTGTAGTCACTACTACACTAATCCTTAGAAATACCGAACCCCCAAACCTCTAAAATAAATAACTTGTTAATATTAAATTAGAATTGAATAAGACATACTGAACGGATGCAAAGCTAAACGTGTAACCACCGTCTAATATCACAGTTCCTTGCAAGAAAATAATTTCGAAGAACAGACCAACTTTTGTTAGAATCCACTACTTTTTCTTCCTTACACTTTCAATTTCTCGGCGAGTTCATCGGAGCGCGGACTGCTACGTTTTATGGTATTAGTTTAGATTAGCGTCGACAGCTCGAATGTTCTAGAAATCTGGAGTCCTACCATGGGTTCACAACAGTTTTACCCTCCCGTAAATGTGTCCGTGTGAAATGACAGCGAGGTTGTTAGTTTGAAATAGCGACTCAAAGTGAAAGTCAAGAGTCATTTTTATTTATTCAAATAAACAGAAAAGTGCTTTTGAATCGTCCAAACATTTTTTTACCTACTACCGTAATGGTAACTAACGTAAATGGTTTAATTTTTACAATTTAAGCGCTCGCGGTTTTTAGTTGGGAAATTGTAGTTTGTTTTCAGCATTTACTGAGTCATTTTACAACTTATGGGTGACGAAAACCTAGTGGTCGGTACGCCTTTTAGGCCATCTTTCGCTTTTCTGGTTTTAAATAGTGCTTACCGTGACAAGGATCAACAATGAGAAACCGTTGTCCTGTCTGTTGCTCTGTACTGAGTTCAGTACATAGCTACAGAGTACAGAGCTCGAGAACTACAGAGCTACAGAGAACAGAGAACTGTGAAGGGTATCATTCACCTGAGCTACTACCGGTTATTTTTTGCATAGCAAAATAAACTATAGCTTTCGAGTAACTACTAAAGTGCGCTGTTAATTTTACCGAGCAAAACAAAACGATGTCGCCATCTCGTGAACATTCGGTGTAAACCGATGGTAGGAGTGTGCATGTTTCGATGCGTCGTCGTGTTTCCCGATTGCAGCTTGGAACTTCGAATTCGCGTAGATGAAAGAGCATTGTTTCATGTTTTTCGCAATAGGGCTACCAAAAACATGTGTTATAAAAAAAACTCAGTTTACCGAAATTTCTTATTTTTATTTGAAAATGTAGTAATGTTAGTAATGTAATAATGTCCTTAAATGGGCCCTGCCCTGGCCCCTGCCTGGCCCTTAAAATTGAAATTGCCATAATTTCAATATTAACACAAACTAGTTTTATAGTTATAAATTAAGATAATAGTTGCGAACAAGACAACACATTAAGACATTGTGTGTGTACAAAACATGATTTAATAACATCAGTACAAATTATATCGAAAATATGAAGTTAGTCTTTAACTATGGGCCACAAATGCAACCTGCTTTCTATTTTCTATTTAGAAAATTTACATTAAACAATGGCAATTGATCTATTGTGTTCTTTTGAGATAACATTGACGGTGCCACTATGGATAAACCAAATCTATAAAAAAGGCACTGAAATTTCTATTAATAACAACAATAATAAATATACGTATTCAGACAACTATGATGCACAGGGTTAGTAACAAACAATAGCTTACAAAGTATGTTAGTACTCTTAATAACTGTTACTAATTAATAACAATCACGTGCTCTTAAATTAATGTTCATGTTCCGAATAAAAAATTGTTCGCTACAAAACTGCCAAAACTTATTTAGGTAAATTGTGCAGTTATATTTTTTCTTTATTCTAGCGGAAACGCCGATCACAGTAATGCGGTAACCCTACCCTCCAACGAGAAGTCTGCGCGTAGAACTGCCCTCCAAGTTGTTGTCTGTGTTTGCACGACAATTAAAGTTGGCTCTGCCAGCCCGCCGCCGATACGTGTAACCTGAAGAGGGAACTTTGCTTCCGCCGCAACTGAAATGAGGAGACCGGCTCTCTCAGTAATAAACGGTGCTCCCGAAAGTGCGGCTTATAACAAAGTTTTTAAATTAAGTTCGTTAGTACGGTATGTTAATATTATTACGTAGTAGACTAGGTACTAGTAATAATGACCTAAATTCAATTTCAATTAAAACAAAATTCAATGATAATATTATTACAAGTTATTATACTTGTTAATAAAAAACTAATGATTTATAATACAACTGTAGCCCGCTCGCGACTTCGTCCGCTTGAGAACATCTATATCACATTATGGACCCTTATGGCAGCGCCACATATCGGGTTCAATTGTGTTTTAAAACCATCCAGGAACCCATTGAAATGTACACGCAAAATTTCATCCAAATCGGTCCAGCCGTTTCGGAGTTATTATAAGTGACAAACACACGTACAGAAGAATTATAAATATAAAGAAAACATAGTAACAATACTATACAACACTAAAAAGTTAATTAGTTGTTAATTGAAAGAAATATAATATTTGGTACTAGCGGCCCGCTCGCAACTTCGTCCGCTTGAGCGAACACCCTTATCCTATAGAACCCTATAGCAGCGCCACCTATCGGGTCCAATTATATGCATTATACATATAAACCTTCCTCTTAAATCACTCTATCTATTAACAAAAACCGCATCAAAATCCGTTGCGTAGTTTTAAAGATTTAAGCGTACATACATACATACATAGGGACAGCGGGAAGCGACTTTGTTTTATACTATGTAGTGATGAAACGAATTTTTATTAAGAGAAAAAGTAGACTTAAAATGAAAAAAATATGATTCAGACGATCCAAAAGGCAATATTTTAAGTTAGACATTGTAAAAAATGACCGGATATTATACTTAGAGCTACCAGTACTTCAGTCTAAAGGTCAAAACAGCGATATATAATTTCAACGCATTAATTACTAGCCCAGTCCTGATACATATCTAGTTTTTTTTCATGTTTCCACTTAATCCAGATATACATTAACAAGGCCGAAATACGAACTGTGAACTCGTTTACTTTAGATATTTATCTGTAAGACGACACGTAATCAGGAAAACATTGAGTTAATTTAAATTGTTATTACGATTTTACAATAAGATAAGATAAATATAATTTATTGTACATCAAAAACATTTTGTTTAATAGAAACATAAAAATACGCGTACGTAGGGCGGGCATGTCACTAAGGGCCGATTTTCCAATTGACGGATAAAACTTATTCGTTTGATAAAGTATTAGATAACCATTTTAAAATGTATTGTCATAACATGACTTTTCTCTTTAAACAGGTGACATTTTTGCTTGATTGCGTAATACTTTATCAGAAGGATAAGTTTTATCCGATGATTGGAAAATCGGCCCTAAGAGACAAGAGCGATGCCTTCGAAGCAACTTTTAGATAGACAATATAGAATGAGAACCTTTAAGCCAGGAGTGGCAAATGGTGGTCTATTAGAATAAGATATCGAATTTAATATTAATGATTTAAATAAGTTTTATGTTTTTTCTATGAAGTAGATATTCAATAGGTATTAAGTCATAAACAATTCATTTGTTTATACAATAAATTAATTTAACGGCATTTAATGTTTAACAAAACAATTTGACTACATCCAAATGGAACATAGAACAGAAATCATATCAGAAGCGAAACGTTAAAGTATCTAGTGTCGGCGCACAATATCGAGGATTGTCGAGAGCGAGCGACGTGAAGTGTGGAACGATAGGCGTGATTGATGGCACCCGAGCCTGATATATGCCTTACCGGGGGCGGGAATGATCCATGGCTCGACATCAGCCGATTAAGCAACTATGAATATATGGATTAACCCCTAATTGCTACCTGTATACTTTGTTCTAGTAATGATACATTCTGTTGAACGAGCAGGATGCTAGTGCAAATTATATTTGGATTTCGATGATTTGATTTTTTGGATTGAGTTTGCTGTTTGCGCAGACGGTGTTTTACAGCGTCACCGTTTTTTAGGGGCGGCGAGAAACTTAAAGGGTTCCTCAAGTCGTGAGTTCGAAACACCGTCAGAGTGTTTCTAGAGGGAATGGTGTCACGTTTGACAAGTTTCTATATTAAAAATAAACCTAAGGCGTACTTTCTTGGTAACTTAAACATTTTTTCGTAGATGTTGTTTACCCTATAAATTATATAAGACTTCTTAAATGTTTTTAGTTAAGAGTATTGTGAATGTAGTCGCATTATGACAAACCATAGTGGTTTAACAATGCGACCAAAAACATAATTGTTATTATACATGTTTTAATATGGTAATAAATAAATAAAAATAAATAAATAATAAAAACGTAAGCGTACTCTCCCGTTCCCTACTTGATTCTAAGAGGGTTCGGATAGCATTACGATCACGTTAAAAAAAAGGAGAATTTGTATGGATGGCTACATTGTAACTCCACGTTTGTCACCAGGAGGCGCTGCTCAAATGCCATTCAAACCTTCGTTTACGTTACGTGATCTAATGGCAAATGAAAGTTCGACTACACATTTACCCTGTATTTTTCTTTTTTTTCTTTTTTTCTTCTATTAATAATACCTTCATTTTTTTAAACTTTAACATACATCTATTGTAAGTAAGTACTTTTTAACTTCTATTTTCAGTTTTACCTACAATTTATGCTTAGATTTATAGCAAAGTAACTTAAATCGTTTTTAAGAATACGCCACTTACCAGAAAGTTGAGAAGACATCGTTCGGCTTAAATTTTTATTTGTGTATACCTATGAGTAGGTCCTTAGTTTTATATTTGGGCTGCTATTAAATTATCTACACTTACTCTATGTTCAAATGCGGTTTTCATATAGCAGCTAACGAGTTATCACACACCTGAAACAATAAGAAATATAAATAAATCAATTTAACTTAATTAGACATACTGACAGTAACATTTATTTATAAGTACTAGTGGTCGCCCAGTGGTCGAAATTCGACCGTAATTTTATTAAGGCTGCACGGATTGCATCTTAATCAATGAAAAATTAAAAAAGATAGAATGTGAGTTTGGATTGGCATTGACAGATTTCGGCCTCTTCTCTTCCATTTTACAAATTTTTGAAAAGAGTATATATGCGTGTGTGTCAAATACATGGTAGTGTGTGTAATGTTTGTTTTATTGATTTAATGTACTTTTTATGCATAATTAAAAAAAATATTAACGTTCTGCAATCCTTTTCTATATAAACTATACGCAGTCGGGTCGTAAGTTCTGTCACAACCTTATTACTTTAAAAATTTTGAATACTGGCTAGAAATGTTTTGATTGCTTTTGAATCTGGAAGTTTTGCGTCTTGTAAAAATAAAAAACAATATTATTTTACTCCATTTTTAAACATGGAGTGGACGCAAAAAGAAGACAGAATCGCGGTTATTGCGTTGCATCGCTGCGGTTACGCGCCAACTGAGATTTTTAAACTTTTCAGAAATTTGAAAATAACACTGGGGTTTGTTTATCGTACAATCAAACGATTCAGTGAAGATTCGAGCTTCGAAGATCGCAAGAGGAGCGACCGGCCTCGTACGGTTACGACACCGGCGGTCAACAAGCCAGAGAGGGCGCGTATCCAACGAAATCCCGTTCGAAAGCAAAAATTGTTAGCTCTTCAGATGGGGTTAAGCAGAACCACAGTTAAAAGAGTGTTAAACAAAGACCTGGGACTACGTGCTTATCGTAAGAAAACGGGACATTTTCTGAATGTGCGTCTGAAAAAAATAAGGCTAGAGAGATCTCGGGATTTGTAAGGCGGTACGCGGGAAAAAAGTACCACGAAATCCATTTTTCAGACGAAAAAATGTTTGACATTGAAGTAAGTTATAACAAACAAAATGATAAAGTGTATGCCCACAACTGTGAAAAAGCGAGCAGGCGTATCCCGAGAGTCCAGCGTGGGCATCACCCTGCATCATTCATGGTTTGGCTTGGAGTCTCATATTCAGGCCTAAGTGAGGTGTTTTTCTGTGAGAAAGGTTTAAAAACCAGTGCTATAGTGTACCAAAATACATTGCTTTTAAACATTGTAGAACCTTTTTCTTACACAATGTTCGAAAACAGACACTGGGTTTTCCAACAAGATTCTGTGCCGGCTTATAGGGCAGCAAGCACGCAAAATTGGCTGACTGCCCATGCAATCGACTTCATCAGGCACGAAGAATGGTCCTCCTCCAGCCCAGACTTAAATCCGTTAAATTACAAAATATGGCAACATTTGGAGGAGAAAGTCTGCGCTAAGCCTCACCAGAATTTCGAGTCTCTCAAAGCATCCCTGATTAAAGCAGCAGCTGATATAGACATGGACGTTGTGCGTGCTGCGATCGACGACTGGCCACGGAGGTTGAGAGTTTGTATTCAAAATCAGGAAGGGCATTTCGAATAATTTTAACAACATTTTAATCTACTTTTAATTACCTTTCTTTTAATATATAAAATTTAAACTAACATAAAAAGCCGTACAATTTATTTAATAAAGTATTTGTGACAGAACTTATGACCCGACCTAGTAAGTGTGCGAAATTTCATACTCCTCCGTCCGCGCAATTTTCGTAAAAAGGGGTACAAAGTTATTGTTTCACGTATTAATATATAGATTTGGCACTAATCAATTGTTATGAAGAATGTTTAAAAAATCAAAGTTAAAAAACAAACATTTAAAAATTACATTTCACATAATGAAAATGTCAATTATGACAGACAGCCTAGAATGAGCGTAAAGCTGAAGAAGCTAGTGCAAAATAAACGCGAGTAAACCCAACAAACGAGTCAAAATTTCCAGTGCAAGCAGATTTTAATGAATAAATTTACAAAAAAACTTGACATTGCACTGCGACAATTCTTATTTTCTTCTTCAATCACGCTCAGTCGGTAGGCACTGCAGGTACACAAAAAAAATCACAAACACAAAAGTTCGCGTGTCCAAAGTGAAATTAACCATCGAAACTGCCGTGCTTCACCCAGTTGTTCGCGAAACAGAAATGATAAACATTTGCGAATGTTAATTTGCACATTTTATCGCGCCAAAGGCCTTCGTCGGAACGATATTAACACTCTTTGTGAGTCGCGTGCCGCTACTTCCTAACCCGGAAATGGCGTAGCAGGTCGCGGGGGCCCCCATTTAAATAACAAACCTATATTTTTCAGCGCGCTTAGATCCGAGATGTAATAACTCACGAACTTTCCTTTGTCGCATCAAAAGAGGTTTTAATCAGAAGCAGTTCATATTTCATTTCGGTGCGCACTAAAGGTATGCACACCTCAGGGTGAATATGCCGCATCGCAGTATCTCATGCCGGTGGCAAAGTTTTTGCGACGCGATGCGGCACACGTCACACGTGTAATGGTTGAGTTAGTGGAGCCTTTTTTGTTCCTATATACTTACTACGTATAAAGTTTCCTTGTCTTGACCATGTAGTTTTCACTATGTAACAAACCTTTTCAGGAAGAACATCGTGTGGGGTGTTCATGGCGGGAAAATTAAGAGTCATGTCTGCGGTTTTGTTTTGTTTTCGTAAATTTGTGTTATATCGAATATTAATGTGAAATAATGGTGGATTATTAACCGTTAAGTGTTCGTGAGTGTGCATGAGTGTTGGCAAATAAAACAAAACAGTGCAACGTCACTTTTCAAATTCTCTCAAGAAGCCCGCCCGAGGACTTAGTAAAGCCCTACATCTTTACTGAGATACTCGAGGGGTTGGGGGATATATCATTTCTCACTTCTCATTTCTATTATCATTCATCATCATCACACAGAAAAGAAATATTATTTATTTATGTATTACTTGTTAGAAAAACTTCTTTGACACTGGCTAAATGTGCTAATCGCACGAAGCCATCAACAAAAATAAAAAAAAAACATCGTGTGGCATTAGGTATATCATTTAAGATCAGAAGGTTTTTTCATAATTAACTTGAAATTAATTATGGTACAATTTTAATTTAAATCAAATAAATGGTTACAAAACAAAAAAGACAGATACTTTTTTGACGGTGACCGATGTTTTTCCTGAAAAGGCACAAAATATATTTTATTTTATTTATAGAGGAGCTCGACGGCGCAGTGGTTAACGCGCCCGGTCTGCGAGAGCTGAGGTTAAGCAACTTTCGCAAAGGCCGGTCATCGGATGGGTGACCAAAAATTTATCATCTCGAGCTCCTCCGTGCTTCGGAAGGCACGTAAAGCCGTTGGTCCTGGCTGCATTAGCAGTCGTTAACAACCACCAATCCGCACTGGGCCCGCGTGGTGGTTTATGGCCCGTTCTCCCTATCCATCCATAGGGAAGGCTCGTGCCCCAGCAGTGGGGACATAAAATGAGCTGATGATGATGATGATGATGATATTTACACATATTTTATTTAAGATCTCGAAGGTGCAGCAGATAACACTTTTGGGTTCGCAATGCCGAGTTATCGGATGGGTGATCAAATTCAAAACTTGAATTTGCTCATACAAAAGCAGTGTGCCGAACTGTTTTTTTTTAAACGTATCTATTCTATCCACTTAGTGGTCCTTTTTTCGATACACTTTATCTTGGTTTGAGCGTAAATGTTGTGTCCTTTTTTTAATTTTCGCTATTGAGATAACATTTACAGGCCGAGTGCTTTTCAAGGCGCGAACTCGACAGCAATAAGGGGAGAGAGCATGAAAACGATTATTTTCAGTGTCATTGTTATATGACTTTTTTCCCTAAAGTTATTATAATTAATATTGTTTTCTAAAGTTTACGCGAACACTACACGTTTAAATAAAACAAATTTTACGGATTTTCTCTAAATTTATACCGTCTCCCTGTGACCACGGATCCTGCAAAGAGCTTGAAACGTCAGGGTTAAATTAAATTAAATTAATGTGCATTATAATTTATGTTTTCTGAATTCACCTCAGCCCAACACAATTATTATTGTTAGAGGTTTTAATCACCGGAAACTTAACAGGACGCTTCGCATGTGTGGTTTGTTATGTTGGCACCGACGATTTGTCAGCGTTGGCCCAGACATTTCTCAAGTCCCGCTAAGATCGGGACTTACTGGCTTGTCGGGCTTGGCACGCTATCTGACAATGTTGCCAAGTCTCTCTATTATACTGAACTAGTAATTGAAACGTTTATAGTTCCCAACAATCACGATTATTACGAAGTAAAATTGAAATGAGAACTGCAACTAGTCACGGAGTAAATACTTTTTCTTAATTTATACTTTTTATATTTACTAACGCGCTAAACAATCTAATTTAATATCATATATGTATTACTTGTGAGATACATTGTGTTTTCATGCGATGGTCAAGTCAATCTATTTATTTAAAACATAAAAGATTTTTAATATTGATATGGTCACATATAAGACGTTGTTAGGTTAGCTAATTACGTAATAACTTAAGACAGAAGGTCAATTAAGTAGGGACTGAATAAATTAACCGACTTGGTATTACATGGATCTCACAACTTTTTAAATCTTTATTTACTGAGGTGCGAGACTTGGTTTTTTTTTACAAGCATGTTTTTGATGGCTAAGTTGTATTTACTAACAAACATGTATATATTGGTATGTATATATTAGTTTAGAAGATGGCGGGACGACCTTGATGCGTTCATGAATGAATGGCGTGATGTTGCGGGGGACCGGAAGGTGTGGAAAAACTGTGGGGAGGCCTTTGCCCAGGAGTGGGACAGCTATGGCTGATATAATAATATAATAATATATTAGTTTATAGGTTACATTTTTTTGGACTTTTTCTTTTGTAATTTTGTTGCCTGATAATAAACGAATTTTTTATTATTATTGTAAAACAATGCTTGGTGATATAAATAGATACCTATATGGGTAGTCACTATCCAGCCGGATTTTGAACGCAGAGCCACTAGGCAAAATACGGTTAGTATGTCCTAACGCTACCATTCATACTTCTGACGTAACTTTATGGTAGGACCCTTTAGACTTAAGATTTCGATCGGTTTTTGTTATACTACGAAAAATCGGATAGACATTTACCATCCGCCATGGGCTCCTTTATCTATCGGAAGGCGCACCGGCGCTGGCGATAGGGCGGCCTGATTAGAATTGCTAAACATCTGAATCGGCGACGTTCCCCCCCCTCTAAGGACCTTTATAGCCCCCTATTTTTGTTCGTTATCAATACAGATAAGGCACCTTCGCTATCTACTAGCTAGTGCGTGATTCTTACTAATTAAAGTTTATTTTTAAGGCCGACAACGTAAATCTTTGTTTACCCATACTATCCTCCTGGAAACCGGCCATCAGAGGGGCAAGACGGTTCTTTGGTGGCTCTCCCGTAGTATAGATTTTTTAAAAGATGTGATTACATTGTTCTAGCTTCAAAATCAAAAAAACAATAATTTATTAATTAAATAAGAAATCTGAATAGTGAATAGTAGAATAGACGCGACGACGAACCCACTTCAAATTCAAATATTTTTTTGTCCATCCAAAGGTTGTCTGGAAGAGATCACTCTTAGTGATAAGACCGCCCTTTGTACGTGTATTTTTATGTAATTTTTTTTGTCAAATGTTTTGTTTTTGGTGTACAATAAAGTTAATTTATCTTATCTTATCTTATAGTCCAACTGTATTAAGTGTTTTTACCTATATTATATTTAGATATTTAAAAATATCTTCATCACACTGACGCGAATTTATTGCGACAGCCGTGGAAATAAATTGAATGTCTGCTTATTCAATAACGTCTGAATAGATCTTGATATTAGGACTTCTTTTACAATTCTGCACATAACATGTATAGGCTGTTATACATACTAAAAAACTAGCGTTCCCAAATAGCCAATGAATAAATAAATTGTATACAATTCTCAAAGGACAAAAGGAGCTCGATGGCGCAGTGTTTAACGCGTTTGGTCTGCGAGTGCTGAGGTTAAGCAACTTTCGCAAAGGCCGGTCATCGGATGGGTGACCAAAAATAAATCATCTCGAGCTCCTCCGTGCTTCAGAAGGCACGTAAAGCCGTTGGTCCCGGCTGCATTAGCAGTCGTTAACAATCACCAACCCGCACTGGGCCCGCGTGGTGGTTTATGGCCCGTTCTCCCTATCCATCCATAGGGAAGGCTCGTGCCCCAGCAGTGGGGACATAAAATGAGCTGATGATGATGATACAATTTATAAGACAGATAAAAATAAATTGTACTCAAAATACCCGCATTTAATGTTTTTTAGCTATAATGACGACCTTCGTAGGCGAGTGGCTTGCACGCCGGCGGTAACTCTGAGGTCTCGGGTTCGATTCTGAAAACAAACTTTTCGATATTGTGTCGGGTCTGGATGGTTGTGGTACCGTCGTTGTTTCTTCTTTTCCATAAAACGAGTGCTTTAGATGCTTACCTTGGGCTCAGAACAATGTATGTGATAATGACAATATTTATATTTGAATAAAGCTTAACTTTCGTTAAAACAGTGTATATCTATATATTAATACGTGAAGCAAAAACTTTGTACCCGTTTTTACAAAAATTGCGCGGACGGGGGAGTATGAAATTTCGCACACTTATAGTATATACTAGAGAAGCTTATCCGAATATTAATATTTTTTTTAACTTATGCATAAAAAATACATTAAATCAACAAAAACAACATTATACACACCACCATGTATTTGACACACACGTATTGTTTGTCTTTATTGCGGCCGACATCTGTCAATGCCAATCCAAACTCACATTCTATCTTTTTTAATTTTTCATTGCTTAAGATACAATCCGTGCAGCCTTAATAAAATTACGGTCGAATTTCGACCACTGGGCGACCACTTGTCTGTATAAAAATGCATTAAACTACTAAGACACAAAAAGTACAAGTATTAGGTATTAAATAACTTCATAGTGTTCCATTAACTGTCTAATATAAGGAAAGTGGAAAATGTTCTGGTGTCGACAATCGATCATACGGCATGATTTATGGGAAACTACGAGCACAGGTACTCACGATAAGGTAGGCTACCTAGGTGTTTTGTTACATAGGTGTGGTAAAACGTTGATTTAAAATCTATGCACGATTTAAAGTCACACTTAAGACAAAGTATCCTAACTTTCTAACTTATATTATAAATGCGAAAATAACTTTGTCTGTCTGTTACTTTTTCATGTCTAACCTACTTATCCAATTTTGATGAACTTTGTTATAAAGATAAATTGAACCTTAGAGTAAGACATAGACTACAATTTGTTGCAAAAATATAACTTAAAAGGAGTGAAATGGAGGATACAAATTTGTATAGAAACTGGCTACTAGATTTCACGCAGACGAAGTCGCGGGTAACAGCTATAAATAATTCTGGGTTTTACTCCAAGGACGTGCAAAGTGTGTTCCTGATTTTGAATTCATAACCAGTTTGTGAGGGGTTTTGAAGGTGTTTGAGATCACCAACCCACACCCGCAACCCCCATTGATTGCAGCGCTAACCTAATTTCAATAATGAAGGTTATTGGGCAGCAGTGTGACAGTAAATAGCCTATCCTATCCTAATTACTACAATGTTACTAGAAAACAAACGTAGCAGTGTAAGTTATTTTTGGTAAGTGATTTCTGCTGGTACCTTACATAATTTGTAGGCGGTAAGAATCTTGGATGAGAGTAGTCGCGGATCGTGCTCGGTGGCGTGCACTTGGAGAGGTATATGTCCAGCAGTGGACTAGTATAGGCTGATGATGATGATGATGATAATGATGAAGAATCTTGGTCCCTGAAGGCTCTGATGGTTTATTAGCAGTCAGTATAACGCAGACGTGTCCATTTACTAAATACCAGAATGCAAAAGCTGAAGACGCCTCTAAAGTCCGCCTCTCAAAACCTTGGCTCGGGAAAAGTCGAAAGCGTAGTCTTTAAAAAAACATTGTTATAGAATAAGAATAAAATGAATACCTACATTTATTTTCTGTTTAAAACGTAGTCTACATACATCAACAAAATAACATTGCTTACATATCAATATACTATACTGTAGAAGTATACTGAAGCTTCCAAAAGCCAAAGTCTAGACTTTATTTATGGGAAACAAAATACTGTTCCGAGACCGTCAGGAATTAATCAAATCATTATTAGTTACTAATCCGTATTTAACTTCTATTTCCAAACCATAAAATAGCTATTACAACAGATCATGTGGTGTTCTGACATTACCTTTTAATGGCTGCAAGATAAATGTGATGTCAAGTGAGCATAGAGAGCAGCCAGTATAAATAGACACTGGTCAATGCCAGCGACCGTTAAAGTTTGATTGGCTGTAAAGCTAGAATGGCTAGTTCATACAAATGCTTTATGCTTCTATAAATTATTGCCTCCTCAGATTTAATCAAATTTATCTCGGACCCTGATAATAAAATTAATAATAAATAATATTTTGTTCTTATTCATAAATATCCCCCGTGTGGTGCCGGGGGTAAAGAATTGCACCACCCCATCTCTTCCCGTGGGTGTCGTAGAAGACGACTATGGGACCATTCCAGAGGATGGGCAGCAGCGTCTCTCTGTGATTATTCTCACCTTACTGCGATCGCCAACCCGCCTGCCAAGCGTGGCGATTATGGCAAATTCCCCTCAAAATGATGTATCCTTGAGAGAGCCCTTTGTCCAGCAGTGGACATCTTTTTGGCTGAGATGATGATGATGATGATGATTCATAAATATCACTTAGAAATGTATTGACAAAATATGTCATAGATGATGTGGTTGTACCTTCAATCATTAAAGTCATTGATTGAAGGATAATACAAATAAGGAAATACAATAAAAGGAAATAGTTTATTATAAGAATGTTACCTACTTCGAAACAATATTTAGATATATAGATAGATATAGATGAGATTAGTTTACAAATGCCTTTAGAACGAAAGTTGTAAAACGGTAACGGACTTCGAAATTAAATCAAATCAAGAAAATGCAATGCAATCTTTCACATTTTTGCCGCTTCGGTTCCTCGGTACACTGATTAATTAAAAATACTGGAAAAATGGAAGAAATGTCTTGGGAATATCAAATTAATATTTTTTTAAGTGAGGTAAGTAAGCAATCTTATATGTACGCAGTCCCGGTTTTTTGCTTGAGAAATTACAGTGAAAATATTTAACCGTTTTTAATTGAGCGGAGCAAAAACTGCAATGACTCAATAAATAAACATCTGAATCTGAATTGCAACGTTGATATGGTAATTAACTTGTACTCGTATACTTTCAAACATTTAAAAGGTGAGATGGTGCTTGACGGATCCAACAAGTAAGACCTCGAAGAACACTCATTTGGGAATTTTATATACAAGTATTAATAACTTACCTGGGGCCTATTGCACAAAAGATCCCGATGGGTCGAAGTGTTACTGCAAGAGGGAAACCTCAGCAGGCCCCACTAAGATACCTGGGTCCTAATATTCCTATTCAAAAACAGGCACGGCATCGAATGGAAGGAGCAGCCGGGTATGAAACACTCCAAATCCTTCCTAGGTGAAAACGCCTTAGGACGGAGTAAGTTCATATTCGGAGGCAGTAGAAGACAGGCCCGATTAACCATCGGTGCCTGACAGGGCACTATGCCACAAAACAAATGCTCCACAGAATGCATCTATCAACAAACAGCTTATGTAGGGCATGTAGAGAGGAAACGGAGTCAATGCAGCACCTACTGTGTGACTGTGACTCTCTGGCTAGGAAAAGAATGGGACTCCTAGGGTCGGCTTATCCGAAACCGGAGGACTACAGGCTCTTTGCTCTTAAGGACGTGGCCAAACTTATGGCATCTATCTTTACAGAGGAAGCAGAGTGAAAGGACGGGGTTGCACAAAAGATCCCGATGGGTCGAAGTGTTACTGCAAGAGGGAAACCTCAGCAGGCCCCATCAAGATAAGATAAGATTCCTATTCATGACTACTGTGTATATGAAATGTGAAAGAAGGTAGCTTAGTTAAAAGTACAATCTATTTCCGAAGAATATAAAAGGACAAACATATCTATAAAAATATCTGACAAGCTTACTATACAATTATAATATAGATATCCATATTACAAAACCAACCAGAAACCAGTCATGTTTAGATCATAGCAAGCAATATTCCGAAGGTTTATTCTGATGTGCACTATCTTTGTCTTTTGTCTTTATCAATTCCAGTGAAGGCTCAAAAATACCATTTCCTTTTGGTTTGAGTATAAACGCGATTTAAGTATGCATAACATCAATGAGTTTGTCACATGTATATCCGCTTTGAGTTTCTCTGAAGTATACAAACAGGATAAAGTGAATGCATGTTTTGATAGATTTCATGAAACATATAAATTATTCTTTGATTTATGCTTTCCTATGATAAAGGTAAAAATGACGAACAGTGGATTAAAGGGGAGATGGTTGACTAAGACAATAAAAAAATCAAGTATTATTTATAATACTCTCTTTAGAGAAGACTATTATAAAGTATATATTTACAGGGGTTAATAAAAAGTTAAATAAAACGAAATCTATTTTATCTTATCTTATCTATCCCGAAGAACAAAGATCTGGTACACACGGGCATGTTCTACATATTCCTCTATGGTGTAGAAGTAGACCATGAATAAGGCCGAACGAAATCACAACGATGCTGACATCGTTGCTGAATCACCGATGATTCAAGATGTGGTTCTGGAGAAAAATGCTGAATATCTATAGAGATATAATAAGTATAAGACTGTATGAGTACAGTTCACAGTACTAAGATGGACATCTTGCGTAAACATAATGTAGAGACAAGGCTGTTTAAAACTTGTCTCCGCGAGGTGCTTGTGCTGGTCTACGGAGACAGAGGCAGAAATCTGATACGCTGTACAGTTCACATTACAATTGAGTCCACCGTACATAAGAGACTCGAGAAGTTCAAATGCCCACATTAGTGAGAAATTCGTCATGTTGAACATGTTTCCAGCAGCATTAAGTACATAAATAAAAAGTGCCGGAAATGAAATTAGTAAATTTATTATATCAAAGTTCCTAAGTAATTGAACACAAATAGTTCTTCAAATGAAATGAAATATTAACAGCAGTCCAATAAAACTTGTTCAAGCGGCATTTCCGTGTTCTCGAACGGCAAATTTGCTAATAATGGGCCAAGTTTGAGTGAGGCAAACATCGGCGGCACGCACCTCCGGCGTACTATTATGTGAGCGGCCCTCACACGCTTCTCAAATTGGTGGCGTAATAGCTTATTCCACTTCATCGTATAAGAAAATGCTATTAAGTACTGTTTACATATTGAAAGTTTCAATGTTTATGGTCCTACATTAAGGACCTATTTCTTTTTATTACAACCGTGTTCCTCATTTTCATTTTAGAGCTTATCCAACATTCTTTTTATAATATACTGAAGTCAAAAATAGCAGAATTATAATTAGTGGTATTGGAGATATATGATCCAGGAAAAAAATGTATGACAGTTTAAAGGGAGACCTTTGCTCTGAGGGTTACAAAAGAGTTATTATAATTCATTAAACTGTGTTTTAACTTAAAACCATTTGGGAATGGGTTCTTCTTATTGAGGGTTTATTTTCATCTTTTTCATACATCTTAGGTGGTACTCAAGAAATTTCTGTTAGCAAAGCAAGGACAATGAAGTCTATTCTGCTATTACGACTCTGTTTTTAGGTTCTACTTTTAATTAAACTTTACCTCATTAGGACTTAATAAACTTTTGTGATGCTGCGGTTATATGTTCATCAACGGTGATGTGTTCTGTACTACGATCGCAAAAGTTAAAGTTATAATGTATAAAAAAATTGTGTGTAAATTAGTGTGTAAAAAAATTGTTCTCAATTATACTCTATCCATTGGTTGATAACAATAGTTTCCTTGTTAAAAATATTAAAAACAAGAAGGGGCTACGCTTCCAAAGTCGTCCTCGAACGCTAAACTAATTTCGCGACGAAATTAAGAGAACCCGCTGAGCCATCTAATTCCGTAAATGCATCTTTTACGTAAATAACACGTAGGGGAGGGAGGTGACGTATTGTGGCGCCAGGACGAGACTCCTATCTGCCTCGACTCACTCCCTTAGCTACCAGCCCTCTTTATTTTTCCTTGTGTACGAAAGGGCTTTTTAGTCGCACTATAAAATACAATACCGATGCCGAATAAAAAGAAACTACGAATGTGACGCCAAATACTGCGTGTGATTTTCTGAACGGACGAATTGAAAAAAGCGAAAATGTTTTATGATGGTTTTTGAAACTGGTCGCAGTAATTTTATTGGATACTGCACTCTGTTCCGTCGATCACATGGATAGCAATAAATTGAACAAACACGGGGACAAATATAAAAATAAACGGTACGTTGTTAAATCTGTGTTAATTGTTTATTGTTAAAAGTCAGACAAAAATTTTGAAAGTAAAAATTATGTATTGGAAAATTTACTTCGTAATTTATTACCAGCTGCAATATAGTTTCAGTTGTGGAATGTTAGGATGTGAATTTTTATACAAATCTAGGATTCTCATGTTGCATCAAAATACAACATGGTTTGAAGATGGGAGAAAATCGAGCTGCGAAAGTGCGTATCGGGAGCAACCAACTGGACGTCGTCCGTTTAGCCGTCCAAGATGTCGTTGGAAGTATAAAGTCGCCAAAGACGTAAAGGAAATCAACATCCCTGAATGGTCGAAACTGGCACAAGACCGAACAAAATGGCGTAGGTACTTTATTTAATAACGGCGGCCAAGGTTCACTTCGGATCGTTGAGCCAGCAAACTGTGTAAGACACTAAAAGAAGGGATAACAAATCCACACATCAATGTTATAAACTTTTACAAAATCAGCTGATCCATACATTTTGAAGTTTTAAAAATGGAATATGTAGTCAATTTTATAGATTTGGTGTATGTTCCGATATAGGTACACTGTGAGCACTGTCTAGTACTCTTACTGGTGAGAAATTTGTTCCGTTATGGACTGACAGTATACTGCCGCAGTACTATCCTAGGGAAATATATGACGTCATAAATCGTCGCCATTTTTGTACTGTAAGCACTGGCATTTTCGAGGTAAGGTGCTCTCGGTGCTTTGATCACGTGATCAACATCATCCAGAAATGACATGGATGAAAGCATGGATGACAGTATACTGGACTGCGGTCCGTTTTAAACAGTAACCAGTATAGCTAACTATAAAGGAACGGCTTAGCAGTATACTAAATTGACGTCACACCTTACAGTGCTCGCAGTGTATATCGGAACATACTCTTGAATTGAAGTTGATCCTGAGTAAAATTTTAATTCTCGAATATTATTTTGCTCTTACATTCTTAATAAAATAATTAATTATTCCTAGACGAAGAAAAAGAAGAAGAGAAGAAGAAAAGAATGGTGAGATTACAATCGATATAACTACATAAGTATGGACATGCTTTAGGACATCTTGGCTTTATAGACCGATCTCCCCATGTGCTATTGTTTATGTGAGAATATCTTAACACAGCTGTATGACGTTTATAGACACAACATGACGATGATGACGATAATGATGATGATGAAGATCACCACGATAATGGTACGTGATGGGAGAATGTCATCGAACCGGTTGTTTCGTCAGCTTAAAATAAGAAATGTAAGTAAAACTAAGTTAAACAGCGAAAGTAAAATAACAAAAGTTATTTCATATTTTATGGTCGACAAAGTTATTATCTACGTGTGATTGCGCAATTAGTGGGTTGTAAACGCATTGACAATTGATCAGCCCATTACTAGTCCTGTAGTTGACCGATATTGGGATTAATAGATGGGCCATTATGTGTTACACTGCCAATTTATGGAGATCAGTCCGATTGGATATTGTTATTGGTAGGATTATTGGCCCACATTCATTTGTTTGGTAACGTTTTGGGTACGGTGAAATCGCTGATATTGTATTGTGCGGTATGCGGTACGTAAGACGTTAAAATCAACGTTAAAATATAGTAGAAATGGTTTTCGAAACATCTGTGGAGTTACAATTACTATACATTTGGTATTTTAAAAAGTCTTACATTTGTTGTGTACAAAAGCGGCCTTATCGCTTAAAGCAATATCTTCCAGGCAACAGTGAAAGACGGCCAAACAAACAGCTTTCGCATTCACAATATTAGTTCGGAAGGATTTATAGCTGGAGTGGCTGAAAATACCAAAATCGCTAAAGGTATGCCTACAATTTGAGGAATTCCCTTAATTCCTCAAGGATTCCATCATCAGAACTGAGTTCCGGTGGCTGCCTTCTTTTGCTTCGTTATAACTATCTTAATCGAGATATGTTATCGCCACCCGTGAAATACTTATCATTGAGGAGTTCCGGTTATTCATCACTTACACTTCATCAAATGATACTTTCTGAATGCAAATGCTTGACTTATTGCTAAAAATACCAAAATCGCTATAGGTATGCCTACAATATTTGAGGAGTTCCCTCAATTTCATAAGGATTCCATCATCAGAATTTTCCAAATCGGTGTATAAATGACGGAGTTATGAGGTAACAAACATATAAAAAAACATACAACCGAATTGAGAACCTCCTCCTTTTTTTGAAGTCGGTTAAAAACGAACAATGGTAGATAATATTTTTATCTTACGATTCTATAGCGTTGTGTTATCAATTTGTGGTATTCATCTGCAAAGATGAATCTGCATGTCCATCGGTTGCAAATATCTTTGGATAGATGGAACTAATGTCGCTCTAAAGCATTTCAAAAGTCAAAAAGCAGTGACAAAATTCAGCGCTTACGTCAGCCTTCCCGGTAGCATAACGGTCAGTGCAGCCGCCCGGATTGCGGAAGACCCAGGTTTGATTCCTGGCTGGTCGGGTGGGCGTTTAATTTTTTCACTGTATTTTATATAAATATTTAATTCAGCTTAAGTGTAGCAATTAACACTTAAAAATAAAAGTAACAATTTACGATTCTTGTTTTGGTTTTACCCTCTTTCTTTCCATTAGCCTAACAAATTTACGTATCTATCACTCTTAATACGTGCACTTATTGTTAATAATACAGTCCGTAACAGATATGTTGCCAAAATTCACATTTCTTGTCTCTGTCCAACAAACTATCGTGTTTCTGTTTAACCGGTTCTAGCTATGAATCGACTGCTTCAGCATGTGGTTTAGCTTGTCTCTGAGACATTTCATAGCTGATGATTAAGTGTCTACGAGTAGTTTTAATTACTTACGTTACAACGATATTTTGAATTTGAGATTGTGAAGGAATATTACAATTGGGCAAAATCTTTCTTGGTTTAGATCGTATTTGAGCTAACATCCATCAGTGAGACAATTAAAAGGCAATGATAATATAATTTCACCATGAATATAGGAAAGTTAGACCTTTATTTAGTTTTTGTACCTCATCTATCAGTTCAATACAATTTAGAGTCTTCCGTCCTTTTCTCCGAGAAATTGAAAATCTTTGACGCAACTCAAAAGCTATCTCACGTCAGCAAATTCGCTTCAAGCGACAGCGTTCCTGAGATCCGTAATTTATAAATTCGTGCCACGATCGCCGCGCCGACATTCAGTTGTTTTTTTCTGTATCGATATTATTTCCCCCCTCCCGTGCAATAATTTATCGGAATTGTTTGGCTACGAGTTGTGATTTATACGAGTACTAGCCAGTCTGCGGTGGCAAACGAATTTCGTAAGAGCAAATCGCTTACTGCTTTGAAGGCAACAACTTTTCCGCCATTTGTGTTATTGATTAGAAAATATGAAAGCTCTCCACTTGTTATGGATCTTATGTTTTGTTAAACTGTTATTGAAACTAAGGTTAGGTTACATATCACCATTAGCCACTGCTGGGTTCGCTTCGTCCCACAAAGTTACTAGTAGACAGAGAGATTGGGTAAGAACCAATCCCTTTAACAACTGGAACCAACAGCATAAACAAACGTCTTCCAAACTACGGAGGCGTTCGAGATAATTAAATTTGGTTACACATCCTAGGATCGTAAGTCGAATGTGTTTCCCGTTACGGTACTGAGTTTCTCCACGAAAACAGAATTAACCTTAAAAGCATTGACTTAACCGTTGACAACTATCAAGTTCTTGTCCGCATAATAAAGGCAGAATACAACATTCTTGCTTGATTGGGAGTGTTTCCTTTGAGGCAGAGGTGAGTGATTATGCCTAGGCTTTTGGAAAGAAAGGACTATATTGCGTGTAGTGTACACTAATACAAAATTTTATATAATCACTATAGCCTTCAAAAACTTCGTAGGCAAGTTCATTTGTATTGTAATTATTTTTTTTATCATAGTAGTAGCATACAATGTTAGCTTCTGTATGTAAGTACCTACTGTTATTGTAATACTACCTACATTTTCCTTTTGGATTTGCAAGATCTTCGTTATTATTAATTAACTTATATTAAAGATTGCTCATTTAAGTGAATATTGTACTCTTATGATAACAAAGTCTATCTCAAACCTCTAGTTACACTTTTCTATAAGAAATTCTGCTTTCTAATTGAAACCTCCAGGTGGTTACATTATAATAATTCGCGTAACTTTCGCGGACGAACTCATTTGTGTACCGGTGGCGTTCGTTTATTAAAATTCGAGGCTTAACTCCGAAACTTCGACGCGGAGACATTCGGAGCCGCAATGGCACCGGCTCTCACCCGCCGAAAACGTGGGATTTTTACGAGAAAACTTTTCTGATATAACGTTTGAGAGCGACGGATAGCGAAGTGATTAAACTTCGAGTCATAGGAAATGCATAAATTTCGTCGTCTGTAATTTTGTGTTTTTTTTTATTTTGTTGAAGTGTAACTTTTTGGGTGTTTAACAAGGATATTTCAAGTTATATTTGACAAAGTTGATTACATAATTTTATAATATGTAACACTGCTGGGTAAATCCATAATTTATATGATTCATTTGGCTAAATTGGTCGTCGGCGTGATTTCAGACACAGTAGAGTTTTAATTGGTGCTGATCAGTCTCGCGCAAATCAAAGGTTTATTATCAACACCCCTGCCAGATGCGGATTGGTGACCACAAACTTGAGCTATTTATTTTTAAAATCCAAAACACACTTTTCCTGGAAATAAATTCAGGACCTCCGAATATCAGGCCAAGCGCAGGTAGGCCTTTGCCACTCGATCACCGAAGCGTTACTGTTAATTCTTCTACATGTTATTTCACTAGACTTAACCCGTCCGAGCAAACCTTTGCTCAAATGGAAAGGATTTTTAATAAAACCTCTTTAATATTTCTGTAAGTTCACAAAGAAGGCATCACACTCAGGACTCCTTTGTGATGCCTATCGAGAAAAAGAAAGGCGTCTGATTGCTGGTGGCGAGAGGTGTCGACGCAAGGCGGGATCGGCTTCCGCTCGTTACGGGGAGACGGCGTGGCGTCTAACTATGTACTCGCTCTATGATGACATCTTGTAAAAGAAAAAATGTTTGCTACCATAAACAAATATTTCGTTTTAAAAAAGAGTATGGAGAGAGTTGCGTGTAGTTAGAAAGAGAATGTTAACTTAGAAAGAGGTAGTAGGTAATACTTATCTGTACTTAACCTTGTGAGCTACCAGCTTGAAGTTGACAATGCACGGTGATATAGCTGTATGTGTATGCTGCTGAAAATTTCGTTATATTATTTCGTCAACAATAAAACCTCAGTTTTTCAATTATTTTAGTAAAAAGTTGCATGAAGAAAATTGCATTGTACAGAACTTAATCTCAAACCTATTTTAGCAATAAGTTTCGTAAAAAGGTAATTCTTTATTGTGAATCGTTTTTGATTTAATCCATAAAATGATCACAATTATTATGTATGTATTAGACCTGCAGTTCATTATAAAATTTTACTAAAGCCTTAATTAAGGAAAGGTTTCAACAATAAAAAAGACAAAGTCGACCTATCACGAAACAGCTGACTCAAAATAAAGATATTAAGAATCTTTTACAAATTCCGCGTCTTATGTTAATAAACTTAAAAAACGCCAGTCACCATTCCTTAAACGAATTCACTCTCTGTAACCGACTCTTGCAATATACCTAATATTACACCATCGGCTCCTTGTAATAACTCTTCACACTGTTCACTCGTTTTCGGGTGCAAATTTAAGTCAGAATTTAATTAATTTCACCGCTCCAACTGGCTATTCGTCCTCGCTTGTGGATCCCATAAAACCTAATGGACTTTCAGTGTACAGTGGTAATTCTGCGAAGGCTTCGTGGCAGACCTGCATTCTTAGCAGGCAGATCTAATGATTCCACATTATAATTCGGTATTGGGTTCGAAAAAAATAAGAATCTAAGAATCATAACCAAATACGTACTTATATTATAGTCTCATCCCGCTGCTGGGTGTAATGTGCCTGGAAAGATTTTACCGTATGTGTGGTCTAGTGGTTAAGACCCGGTCTCAGACCCAAAGTTCCTGGGTTAGATACCCAACGGTACTTGTTTGAAGTCGCTTTAGTAGGGTAGGCCTCGTTTTAAGTCTGCCATAACATCATAAGTTAACAATTTATAGCATGATTGTGATCCGACATTTAGGGATAAGATAACCAGTTTCTTAGTATTTAAGGATTCTTAAAGTGGGCTCCAACCTTCGGCCGTATCATCACTTGACATTAAATACTTATCCAAAGACAATAAAAAAAGATCGGGCCATAACACATCCCCAAATAGCAAAGACAAATGCAAAACGCGGAACAAGTATTAGCATCGTAATCGATATATTTCAAGAAACAGAACCCAAGTCAAAGGTATTATTAAATCTAAGGGTTCTAAAAAGCAAATTCCAACACGGTGTAGCCCCGAAAAGGACGGGGGGAAAGAAGGGTAGAGGGGGAATCTGCGTCAGAAATCCCTCGATGGAGCAATTCCTATTCAAAATATTCTCGCGAGCGCAGGTCTGCCAACAATGCGACGGGGAACCATAGACTATAGAGAGATAGAGATTTTAGCAGCATGCCAGAAAATTGTGTAGCGTAAAGAGTCGACGCGCGGAGCGTGTAGAGTTGGCGCGCATAAAACATGCAGCCGGATGCATGAACGATGATTATGATTTGTAGACACCTTTTAAAATTTATTAATAATTATTAAATTATAATAGTTTGAAGCAAAATATTATATTATTTATTCAAAAAATGCAATCCACTTTGCATGCCGTGGCAGCCTCTAATTGAGACGCCTCCTAGCTTTAAGTCTACAATATGTTCTACGTAGTTATTGCTTGTCATTGTATTTGTCTTGTCGGTTGTCTCTTAAATAAATAAATAAATGAAACCGTTTGACGTCTTATTAATAAAACGTTTTAAATTATTATTTACACTATGATGTTTTACACAGAATTTTTTGCAAAAACAGTTGGAAGGCTACTTAAAAATCGTTGTAAGAAAAAAACTATACCTATAGGTAAAAAAACAGCATTTTTTTAACGTTAGTCAAAAGTATTTTTTTTTCCTTTAGTTGATGGCTTCGTGCGATTAGCACATTTAGCCAATGTTAAAGTAATTTTTCTTACAAGTAATACATTACTAAATAATATTTCCTTCCTGTATGATGACGATGAATGATAATAGAAATGAGAAGTGAGAAATGATATACCCCCCAACCCCTCGAGTATCTAAGTAAAGATGTGGGGCTTTACTAAGTCCTCGGGCGGACTTTTTGAGAGAATTTGAAAAGTGACGTTGCACTGTTTTGTTTCATTTGCCAACACTCATGCATACTCACGATCACTTAACGGTTAATAATATATCAATATTTCATATTAATATTCGAAATAACACAAATTTTAGAAAACAAAACAAAACCGCAGACTTATCTCTTCACTTTCCCACCAAGAAGTCTATTCAATAGTTATCATAATATTTTTAGCATCATCATCAAATGATGGTTCAATCTTTCTGGTTGGGTTAACAGGACTAACAATAACGTGATAATAGCCCAATAATTGATAGACTGGTTGGTCAATAGAAAAACTTTTTAGCTATCTGTCAAAATGATTTTCTTTGGGTATGTTCCGATATGCACTGCGAGCACTGTAAGGTGTGACGTCAATTTACTATACTGCGAAGCCGTTCCTTTATAGATAGCTATACTGGTTACTGTTTAAAACGGGACGCAGTCCAGTACACTGTCATACATGCTGTCATCCATGTCATCATTTCTGGACGCTGTTGATCACGTGATCAAAGCACTGAGAGCACCTTACCCCGAAAATGCCAGTGCTTACAGTACAAAAATGGCGACGATTTATGACGTCATATATTTCCCTAGGATACTGCAGCAGTATACTGTCAGTCCATAACGGAACAAATTTCTCACCATTAAGAGCACTGGACAGTGCTCGCAGTGTATATCGGAACATAGATACTAGATTAATTTTGTCAATGTTCTCACTTAAATTAGATCTATATTGTTTTGTAAAAGCGAAGACCTCTTATTAGCTATCAGTTATTATAATATTATTGTATTAAATTTCATGAAGCTGTTGCGTTTCCAAATTTAAAAAAAGAACATACCCTTTAATAGATATTGTAATTGTATTGGTAACTATGACGTCACTTATTTATTCCGTCAATTGTTTATTAATAACTTTTTAGATTATATTTAAGTCAAATAAAAAATAGATCTATGTTTTGAACAACTGTTATGTGTTTTAACTATACGTTTAATGTTCTGGAATTAATCATTGTTGTTGTCAACATTTCTTTTTATCGCATAAAAAAAATCTAGGTAATTGAATATTGCAGTTAGTTTCAATTTATTATAATTATCGACACCATTGTTGCCAAGGTAGAAAGCCAGGAGCGCTTCTACAATTTGTTAAAATATTTTATCTACACTAATGTTGTAACATTCTACTTATGTTTCCAATACTTGACTTATAATTACTACTGTTATAGCGCAGACAACAAAACACTCAATTTAAGCAATTTCACATGATGGTATAATATCCACATCGATATCGTAAAATCTCATTATAACATCAATAAAACGCGACCAATTAACCTGGCGAGCCTTATGTCAAAATCCTCATACAAGTTGTATAAAATTTTGATATTAGGCTGGCTTTTGAAAACAGTTGGGTTATACGTGAAAACTTCGTCGAAACTACTAAACTTACATACACAAAACTCTTTGGTAAGATCTTGTGCCAATTGAATAAAAAAAGAACAGCGCGCGCTCGCTCCTGATTGGCCCTGCGCGCGCAACTGCGCTCTCATTGGTTATTGGATGGTGGATGGATTGGTTTGATTGGTAATTAACATTAACTTTCAAAATTGTACCATCCAAAATTTGAACAATTATTATAAATAAACTATTGTCAGCTTTTACTCTTGTTGTTTGACTAATTGCATTAGTGAAGATAAAGTAGTGTATGCAACTGCATATAACACGGGTATTAAAACACTCGTTACTATTATGAAACTCGCTGCGCTCGTTTCATAAACTCACACTCGTGTTTTAATACCCTTCATTATATGACAGTTGCATAAACTACTATTATCTACACTAATGTTGTAACATTCTACTTATGTTTCCAATACTTGACTTATAATTACTACTGTTATAGCACAGACAACAAAACACTCAATTTAAGCAATTTCACATGATGGTATAATATCCACATCGATATCGTAAAATCTCATTATAACATCAATAAAACGCGACCAATTAACCTGGCGAGCCTTATGTCAAAATCCTCATACAAGTTGTATAAAATTTTGATATTAGGCTGGCTTTTGAAAACAGTTGGGTTATACGTGAAAACTTCGTCGAAACTACTAAACTTACATACACAAAACTCTTTGGTAAGATCTTGTGCCAATTGAATAAAAAAAGAACAGCGCGCGCTCGCTCCTGATTGGCCCTGCGCGCGCAGCTGCGCTCTCATTGGTTATTGGATGGTGGATGGATTGGTTTGGTTGGTAATTAACATTAACTTTCAAAATTGTACCATCCAAAATTTGAACAATTATTATAAATAAACTATTGTCAGCTTTTACTCTTGTTGTTTGACTAATTGCATTAGTGAAGATAAAGTAGTGTATGCAACTGCATATAACACGGGTATTAAAACACTCGTTACTATTATGAAACTCGCTGCGCTCGTTTCATAAACTCACACTCGTGTTTTAATACCCTTCATTATATGACAGTTGCATAAACTACTATTAAATTTTTGCAATAGAAAGAGTTAATTTTAGAAAACTCCGCTGTTAGTTTTATGTAGTTGGAACACGCTAGGCGTTGGGTAAAAAACTATTTTTGTTATTAAGTCCCCAGTAGTATTTTTAGGTCATATTATAAAGAAGATTTTGATTAAAGTAGGCGTGATG
Source organism: Eudonia mercurella (assembly GCA_963082485.1). Lineage (NCBI taxonomy): Eukaryota > Metazoa > Arthropoda > Insecta > Lepidoptera > Crambidae > Eudonia > Eudonia mercurella. The sequence goes on along the minus strand of OY720024.1, from coordinate 7,902,531 downwards.
ACCTACATTCTTTTGTTTTGTGGCTTATGGCGTGGCGTGGCTCTTTTGTTTCGCTTGTATTCTATAATACATATTATGAAAGGGTAACACAAAACCGCTCTACGTTACCATTTTAAAGCTTTACTTACACTGTAGACTTTTAACATAATACATTAATGTGAATATAATTATTATTTCTAAATTACGATCTCTTTGGTTTTATGTAGTTTGCCTCAAGTGCGGATATTTTAAGTACAGCTCATTTGCGCCTAAATAAAAAATCAGCCCTAAAAGAAGTATAGTTTATTACTCTCATCATCATCATCTCAGCCAAAAAGACGTCCACTGCTGGACAAAGGCCTCCCTCAAGGATAAACCATTTTGAGGGGAATTTGCCATAATCGCTTGGCTTGGCAGGCGGGTTGGCGATCGCAGTAAGGTGAGAATAATCACAGAGATGCTGCTGCCCATCTTCTGGAATAGTTCCATAGTCGCCTTCTACGACACCCACGGGAAGAGATGGGGTTTATTACTCTATTTTTATATAAATACACCGAAATACAGAAAATATTATACTGCACCAGCGGATTACACATATTTTATTTATTTGCGTGACCTTCGGAAGGAACTTGCATGTGTCACTTACATAGTAATGATTTTTTTAAATGGTTTAAAAAAAAAATTACACAGATTAAGGTCATTACTATGCTTTTTAATCTAATTCAATAAGTTTTAAGTTGAACTTAAACGTCAGTTACTTCATATAAAATCAGTCAAAACAATCCAAACTTATTTGCTAAAATAATAAAAAAATACGAAGTCATGGCAACATCTCAACTAAAAGTATATGTTAGGGTTATGTGGAGCATACAGGCAAATCCCACTTAAGGAGAGCACGCCTCGCGTGCCTAATCTCGCCCAAGCCACTGCCCTATAAACGTCATCTCAACTTAAATCAAACCCAGTGCCAGTACTATTTATGACAAAACCGCGCGTGGTGTGCGCAAGACAGGTACCTTTACCTTACCTGCGCCGAACGAATTTGCTAAAACTTTTTTTATGTGCGTGACGTGATAAAATAAATATATACATACCTAGCTTTTATTATGCATGTTTTTAGTATTCATTACGTACGCTTTAATACGTTCTCGTGAATGAATTATATGTTCAGCTACTTTTCCTAATGAGAAATTTGACCATTAATATTTCCTGTTTCATAAATCATTGCTATCATTCGCAGCCTGACTGACTTCGCCCACTGCTGGGTATGGCAGAATTTTTATTAGCGCTTACTCCCTGCGGTTATTTTTTTATTTTTTATTTTACAGGGGAAATGCATAACATATACCGCATTTTTGATGTAGTAGAATGTAAAAGGGCAGAATATAGGTAATACAAAAATAAAAAAATATTTTATTATGACGTTTTGAATTCTAAACATCGAAATCATGCCAATATCAGAAGAAATCAGAAACGAAAACGAAGACTCGGAAATCAAGAACGAATCGTGTGCATACCCAAAAAAATACGTGCCGAATATATTACCTACTATTCGCTAAATTACCCATACAAAACTTTCCGAATAGCACCACTTAACGAAGACTCGCACACTTTGAAATCACAAGAAATAACAAAACAAAAAAGAAGTATTCGCATTTACTATCGGCGGTACTCCGTTAACCTCATTCCCCGAATAATTTCGCGAGTTCCCGATGTTTAGTGAGTTATTTATTCTATGGTAATGGCGATGGTAATGAGATGGCAAACACAATCTGCGTCGCTATCGACACACTCACCTTTGGCTGTTGATGGCCGCTTGGTTGCAACATTCTAATCTAATGATCGGCAAATGTCAATGAAATTAAATGTTGAAGACACTAAAAATAGCATACCTATAAAATACAACACTCGGTCAGGCTCGGAAGCGTCGGTATCAAATGGATAGATGCTCGAGTTAGCCTATACCTAAATACAAGAGTTCCCGATGTTAGTGATTATTTTATTCTATGATAATGGCGGTGGATGGTAATGAAATGGCAGACGCAAACTGCGTCGCTTTCGACACACTCACCTTTGGCTGTTGATAGCCGCTTCAGCTTTGTTGCAACATTCTAATCTAATTATCGGCAAATTTCACTGAATATACCTTTTTTATTTTTTTATAATAGGTTAGGCAAATGTCTCTGCTCCAAAATATATGTCTGGATGCGAGGACAGCTAGTAGAGGAGGATTTCGCTTCAATAGCCGTCCTCTCCTTGCCTACCCACCAGGTGCACTTCTTACCTCGATTGAAGGACCCCATGTTACTACTATTTAGGCTTACTATAAAAGCAACTAAACATACCTCTTTCTTTAAATTTGACAGATGGAAAGCGCTTAGCATTCTCAAACCTGATAGTAAGTGACAATAAAGCCGAAAGTAGAATATTTTATTATTATTCATTACCCGGTCACGCATTACCCGGAATCAGCAACTACTAAGAAAGTGGCTATCTTAGCTCTAACTGTCAGAACATTAAATCGAGATGTAGCGCTATTAGGGGTAAAATTTTTACCCCCACCCGGGGTCCGAATTCGATGTATTTTTAACTTAGATACCAAGTAGGTATAAATGTATATGTAATACTTACAAAGTTTCGTATTTACGTATCAAATAAATTATGCACTTACACAAAACTTACTGCACTTTACAAAATTCCTAATGCGGGTAATGACAGTGCAATCACTTATATCCAAGCTTTAGTATGACAACTACTGTGTTAAGAAGTATGTTCACGTCAAATAAAAATAACAGTTAAGTGCTACCAACTTTTTGCAGTTAAACTTCACAGATAAAACGTTTATTTGCCTAGAAATTTGCGAACGTAAATTACTGTGTGTAAACTGAAAAGTTATGTAGCATCAGCAGCTGAGCCTTAACCAAATTATGAAGTAGACTTGCATAATTAAGCTTGCGCCGTCACCGAATTCGCGCCGAAGTTTTTAGCGCGAGGGCATTTCAGTAAGACTTTCTGTCCTACAAAAGCTACGTGTAGCGAATTTGTGGAAAGCATTGAAGGAGTAGATTGGTCTTCATACCCTCGTTAAAAACGGTATGTGCTTTTCGAGAAAAACATTAATCTCCTATGCGTTTTTATGAGAAATTTTGCAAAAATCCATAAGCCTCTTGGTGGCTTAAATAAACTAGGATACCAGCTTAGTCTTGCGCTTTATCATCATCATCATCAGCTTGATAACATCTCACTGTTGGGATCAATTGTTTTACCGCAATGGAGAAAGCATGGCGTTTGTATCTTATCTGATTGCAAGTCACGATAAAGTCTAAGATGGCAGCTTGAAGCGCATTTTAACCGGAATCCTTACTGAGATACTGGCTATGTTATATTCTTATGCTATGGCAACAGGCTTAAATTAGATGATGGTAACCCGCTTGGCGGATATAAAACAAGCCAAGTACTTAACATGTCCCCTTCGCTGGCAATCGAACCCGAGACCTAAGTTTAAGACCGGTTGTTTGACAACTACACCACACAGGCGGTTTATTAGTAGCTATTTGTCACAGCAGGCATTAATCAAAATGGCAACTATTAATGAAGCTTACCCAAAGGTGATCATTACGCAGCTATATGGCGTGCCGCCGGCGCAGTAAGATCTTATCTAAATAGCCCAGTGAGCAAGGCCTAGTAAACACGCTAGGCCAAAACGGTGCGATATTTCAGCAGCATTGACGGTCACATTAGTGCACAATGCTACTGTGGTTTTTCTTAATGGAAATGCTAAGCTATCAGATTGAGCGTCGTTAGATCCTTAGAACTGAAGCGATGTTCTGAGGTCAGAAAATGGCTACTCATGTTTTCGTCAAAACATTCATCTTTAAGAATTTGAAAAGAAGAAACGTTATTGAAATCGGTTGATATATAGACAGACAACGGCTGTAAATCACCACTCTTTTTTACAAATAATAAATCAATCGATTAAATAAGTATCTCAAATACACTAAAGTATTATATTATAATGTTAAGGTTATATTATAACATCAAAATAATATTGTTATTGAATTTATAATATTTATGTGGTTACACCATCGATCATCTGTAAGTACATCTTTCACTCACAGAATTTGCGAAACTCCTGCCCGGTGCTACATTTTAAGTACCTGGAAATTAAAACATCTGTATTAATATATATGGCAAACAGATAAATAAAATAATAATAGAATAAAGCCTTTCGATAATAAGTTCTCAAAATCTCAATACAATTCCAATGCGATTATTATGTATCGATATTGGGATAAGTTTCGCAATTTCGGTACGCCCCATCTCGTTAATAATTTGTTCACTCAATTTCCACGCAATTTAATTCCAATGTAGCGCTATTATCGCCTTTAAGAGTGTCATTTGAATTTTTTAGATATGGGATTGGAATTGTATTGAGATTGAGTTTGCGTCAAGAGTAGCCTACCTGATGTTAAGTGATGGATAAGGCCAATGATGGAAGCGCACTTCACCCGGGATCCTCAACTAGTGAGGCACTGGCTATCTTATCTCTAGCTGCCGGAACACAACAATGCTACAAACATTGATGTTATGGCGACATATTTAGATAAGATGGTGGTAGCTAGCCAGGCGGGCTAACAAGCCCTACCACCAACCAAACCGAGTACACAAACATGTACTCCCCGCTGGGAATCGAACCCGGGACCTCTGAGTCTAAACCGGTGGTCTTAGCCACTAGACCACAGAGGTGGTTTGTTGATCTCGATTGACGCACTGTTCATTATGGCCTACGCTCTTGTGATATTGGTAATTTGGAAAGGTTTGAAGATGTTTTTAGCTTGATAATGATAATAACGAAACGAGTGTTTATTATGGTCCTTCAATCCTGAAGATTTGGTTTAATTTCATCGTATTGTCTCTTGGTATCAACTACCAATATAGCCAGGTGTTAGCGTTGAATGTTAAAAGAAGAAAAAGTCATATGATAATATTTAACATAGTCATGTTTCCAATTATTAAGCCTTTTCTTTTAAAATAATTAAACAGGCTTTAAAGCTAACTCTAGTATCGGTAACCTGGGCCTGCCTTTCATCCGAGGTACACCGGCCGTAGTCACACACTCTATTTAAGTAAGGCGTTTGATATATACTAAGCCTTGTTTAAATATTTTCATTATAATGCAACGCAAAAGCTTAAAAGTGTATACCGAATTTTATTCGGTCTTCTCGTTTGTTATTAAAGCAAGTGACTATATAGTGAAGTTGCATGCGCTAATCTGCATACGGAACGCCCCTGCTATTCCAAGAAGCAAGTGCTTCCATGCACCTATTAAATTCAACCTTGCTTATTACATTATCTGCATGTTATATTGTAACTGCATTGTAAATACATACTATGTTGTAAGGGTACTTAGCTTGATTACATAATAGCTGTTTTTGTAATATTAAAAGCTGGTGATGGATGTGGTACAGTTCTATTATAAGACTCATCATCATCATCATCATCATCATCGGCTCATTTTATGTCCCCACTGCTGGGGCACGAGCCTTTCCTACGGATGGATAGGGGGAACGGGCCATAAACCACCACGCGGGCCCAGTGCGGATTGGTGGTTGTTAACAACTGCTAATGCAGCGGGGACCAACGGCTTTACGTGCCTTCCGAAGCACAGAGTAGCTCGAAATGATACATTTTTGGTCACCCATTAAATGACCGGCCTTTGCGAAAGTTGCTTAACCTCAGCACTCGCAGACCGGGCGCGTAAACCACTGCGCCATCGAGCTCCTCAGACGAGCGTATAACCTCAAATTATACATAAGCTTGCAAATGATCGTAAAAAGGTTAATCGAGCATTGGCCACCCTTCTGGAAACTTAGTAAAAAATTTAAAGTAAAAAAAAAAAAACTTGTACGTCGCAGAAGCGTTTCACTTAATAAGCGAATGCTATGAATTTGGTCAGACTTTAAAATACATGTTTTTTTTGCACACAGAACCTCAGGACGCGGTCCAATCGTTTTACCATTCGACCACCGAGGTCTTATACTAATATTATAAAGCTGAAGAGTTTGTTTGTTTGTTTGGTTGAACGCGCTAAACTCAGGAACTACTGGATCGAATTGAAAAATTATTTTTGTGTTGAATTGTCCATTTATTGAGGAAGGCTATAGATTGTTCGCTAATTAACGCGGGTAAAACCGCGGGACACAGCTAGTCAGACATATAAACGAAAAACTACACAAACAAATGAAAGTCACTCGTTTTTATAAAGACAAATGATAGTGGTGTCTCACCGTGTTGTAGTAAATTAGAAGGTGCCGGGTATAAGTCGGCTAGTCGTTAACATGAGTGAATATTCAGCGACAACACCGCTGGAAGATTAATGGCAGCTAAAACGTGCCTCCCGAGTATTGCACTATTAGCTACCTCTTACTAACTAAATATGGTAATGTTCTGTTCCGCTAAGTTCCGATAGTTTTAGCACAAAGTATGTATATACTTACCTATGTATTTTTTTTATAGAGGAGCACGATGGATTGAAACTTGAGCGCTTGGTCTGCGATTGCTTAAGTTAAGTAACTTTTGAAAAGGCTGGTCATCGAATGGGAGACCAAAAATATATCGTGGTTATTGGGCAATTGTACCTGTGATGTTCCTATCCACATTTAATAAATATATAAACTTAATAATAAGTACTTTTGGACTTCTTGGCGGTAAAGTGAAGTCATGTCTACGGTTTTGTTTTAATTTCTAAAATTTGTGATGTCGATTGTTAATGTGAAATAATGGTGGATTATTAACCGTTATGTGTTCGTAAGTGTGCATGAGTGTTGGCAAATGAAACAAAACAGTGCAACGTCACTGCTAATCGCACGAAGCCATAAACTAAAGGAAATATAAATGACCTGGCATAGGCTAGCTCAACCGTTTGAGGTAGAACCGTACATATGTATTCACCTCCTCCCACCTCCGGGTTGCTAGTTTTAGCAGGTGGGTGGGTGTCCCATCTGCGGGGCCAAAAAAAAAAGCAGGTGATGGTGATTCTATCATATTATTTTATTTAGAGGCTTTTGTCTTTCATAGACTAGTAAACATTACTGAAACGAAAGAAAAACGGGCCCGGTGTGTCAGAGGGTACGAGTTCGAATCCTGCTCGTGGAAACATTACAACACACTTACTGAAGTGGAAGAATAAACTAGCTTGAGGGCTTGATTTTCGTCTCTACTTCTTTGAACCAGGTATTGTAATAAATAAATTGTAAAATTATTCGTCCAAACATATAAGTAGCAACTGGCGCTGAAATTGGAATTCAGTGTAGTAACCGTTTAAGCTCACTTTTATGCTTGCTCAACTATTCAGATAACATCTTGGCCTAACGTTGTGATATGGCACGCCAAATTGGACCTAATTGTCACTTACGAACCATATTACCGAACTGAATTACCTCGCTAATATCTGAAAAACATTTTTTATTGCCAAACAATTTTATGTTCTAGATAGAGCATTGTAGAGTTAGTCGTTACCTTATATTACTTTTGGTAGATTAAATTCTTTTGTTTCATGGTTAGTGTGAATAGCGCGATTGTGTTATTGGTCTTATTTATGGCTTTCATAACTAAACTAGTAACTATTAAATTACAGCTGAAAATAACGTCCTGTACGGATAGTAGGTGATTTTTTTAACGATTTTGTGTACATATTGTTTTGTCCTAACCTTTCGAACCCTTTCCAGGGTCCGGAGTGTTAGGGATAGGGATAGGGTTAATTGATAAGGTCACTGTTCGCGCCAGAAACGCGACGGTCTCATTCGCTGTTCACTCATTCAACTAAAAGATACGCCGCACAAGCCGACGGCGGAGCTAGTGTGTTGATTGGACCGCGCGTCCTTCACTCAGCTCCAAGGACGTGCGGCGTGCATTTCGGGGCACGGAGTTCACAACGATCGACCCACCCGTGACGTCGCGTCGTTCAGTACAAGCCGATTCGACCAGCTCTCCGCTAAAGAACCTTCTAGAATTATTTAGTTCGACAGCCTACCGGCCGGTACACTCCTTCGTAAAGTGCGTCTGCGCGTGTGTGTGTGTGCGCGAAATAATAAGAGACTTCTACTAGCTCAGCTCCATCCCCACGACAGTCGTATCGTGGCTATGCCGTCAACGCCAGCTCGTCAAGTAAGTCCCAAATTTCATCATCCATCCCTCCTCAGCTTCTTCATCCTTCAGCTCCCGTCGCCGTGTCGGCTTTGCCTTCCCGGCAGCCGATACAGTCACTTTTCAAATTCTCTCAAGAAGTCCGCGTCGATTCCCACACAACTAAAGTGAACCTCATCGCTTATCATTCAATAATCGACATGCAATCTCATTTGTTGTGATTAAAAACCAAATTTTGCTGAAGATCAGCCTTATATTTTACCAACTTTGAAATTGGTTAATTGCAAAACGCAGCAACCATTAAACAATACTCTTCCTTTGCAGTCGAGTAAAAACGAGAGTGATAAGAAAATCTTACATTGATTTGTGTGCTAAAGAACAAATTCTTTATAATTATACATTGAATTTCATTTAAATGGAACAGTTTGTTGTTCATTTGCTAAACAGGTAGGTTAAAGTCCACGAGAATACTATTACAGACGACTGATTTATTTAAAGTTGAACAGAGGTCGGAGCAAAGACTTCTTTTGTCTGTGTGCACAGATTTCCAACTAAAGAGCAGACGATGCAACATTTTCAAAGTTTTCTTTACAAACTGTTTACAAAGCCATTGTAAAAAATGTATGTAGATCTCTTAAATAGATAGAGAAAACTGAATAAACATTTCTTTGGAAGTAGATGGAATAAAAACGACAAAATAACTACAATCTTTATCATATAAATCAGCTCGTATTTGTCCACTGCCGAACGGAGGTTAAAAACAACAAATAACTATGAATACTAATTCCTAATTAAAATGAAACACACTAAACAAAAGCAGAACTTGCTAATTGGCAATATTGTAATTAAAAATTTAGATTTCATTTGATACACATTTCCATTCAATGTTAGCCAGCCAGCCTTTAATGTAATGCTAATTGAAAACCTCCATGTAGGGTAATAACAGTATTGTTTATCAATCAACAAGTCAACTAGCAGCTTTATTGCTAATACAAATAATACACATATTCAATATGCATGTAGTAATATGCAGCTATTATTTGAAAGCGCTAATTTAGCCATTGATTGGTTGCACCGTTATCCTAATATATTTATGAGATAAGCCAGTTACTGCGCGGGAGGGTAATCATTATTTGCTTTAAACGTCATATGGGCTCTCGTCGTGTGGGCCGGCCACCCACCCGCTCGCTGGACCGGCGATCTGAAGAAGGCGGCGGAAAGTAGTTGGATGCGAAAGGTGGAGGAGGCGGGAGTGGTGGCGATCCATTGGAATCGCCTATGTCCACCAGTGGACTTACCTACACAAATAATTACCACACGCTGGGAATCGAAACCGGGATCGCTGGGTCCACAAAACGGTTAATATGTAGCAGTCTCGTCCTCTGCCCTCTCTTTTAGCCTAAACATATCAGCTGACATTATGACAAAATTATATACATAGATAGAAATACAATGTATGTATAACACTGACTCCCCTATAAATGTATTCATAAATTACATCCGAAAGTTGGCTCGTTAGTTACCTTATAAATCTACACCTCGAGAGCAAATTACCATCCGTTACCGAAGAGTATGTAATAGATAGACAGTCATATATTTAAGCCAAGTGTTTCAGTGTGAGATGTAGGGCATATCATTGTAAATATTGGGTCCTCACCTTTGAAATTGACGTTTTTTTCTCACTCATTAATAAGTGTATTACTTCTAAAACTCAATACCGGTTATTAATATTATTATACACAATTTAATAATTTTAACAATTTAATTATTAACAATTAAATAATTAAGACTATGCTACTTAGGCTACAGTTATAACAATAATTTTGAATTTTGTGTCTTTATGGCAAAGTATATTTTTTTAAATTGACTTATTTTTTTTGTTAGCAGAATTGACCTTTGTTTCATTGTAGCTTTGAAGGGACTTGTTTTTTTTTCTTTTTAAGGAAACAAATACACTGCCCTACAATTTTTATACTGTTAACTTAAATAGTGTTAGCTTAAGTTATTATTCCAGGCTTGATTATCGATGCTAAGATATAAATGTATTCGATCTTTGATAATAACTAAAATATCTTAAATATTAGAAATGCATTTATAAAAGGTTTTTATAGCTTATTGTTTTAAAATACAATAAGGTTCTAATGTAAAAAGTATTTATTCAATTGGTGTGATCTTTCCGCTTCCGGGCGTAAAGAAGGGACGCCAATCTGGGTCTATGGTAAGACGGATTGGCGGGCTTTAACAAATAGAAAGGATAGAAAATGTGAATATAGGATAAATTAAAGATGGATAAGGATAAGAATATGGATAAAATATGTAAGGAAATGCTGAAATACTGACTTTATGGAATAAATTATTAAAAGGAAGTTTTGTCTTTTGAATTGTTGACTGTCGCCAACAGTTCAGAAGTGGGATCGTAAGGATAAAAACAAAAAAAAGTCCTCTCACGCCTACAAAATGTAAGTAATGTGCAACCCCGTAGCTTACAAACGTAATTAACATAATATAGAATTAATTACCTATGACCTGAAACTCAAAAGAACATAATCGCAAATGCAAAATGGTGGGGCATTACCAAACTAAAATATTGAATTATCTAATAGAATTGAGAATGGAATTAAAAAGAAATTGGAATACTCTGCTTTCTATTCAAATAATTGCATCTTTTGTCCTTTTGCTTAAAATACTTGCATACAAGTGTGATCAGAGTAAAGACTTCTCTGTAGCGGCTAGGTACTTTTTGTCATTTTGTTTTTTTATGTAATAATTATTTGTTGTTGTTTTATTTTTATTATTTATAATTTTAAGAGGCAACTACAAATCGATTGCATAAAAGCAATGTAGTTTGCAGCATGCAGAATACAAATTGCACAATTTTCTTTTTTATAAACTTAAGCTACAAGAATTGAACGGAGACTATGAAGAAGGTTTCTTACAAAACAGTAAAATTGCTCCAAGGAACTCAACAATTAAGTCACCATTGTTTCGTTTTACCCAGTATACCTATTTTTGGCTAATAATGAACTCTTACATGAAATGTGTTAACAAAGTGCCATGAAGTTGCAATTGTAAAGACTTTGAAATAACATGATTCTATTAATTATGAGTTTAATAAAGATACTAATGTTAGGATAAAGATAGTGAACGAACTGATAATGGCTAACAATATTCGTAATGTATGAAATCTGATCAGGACATTTTATGAAAATGTATAAACCTGTAATGGTAAAGACTTCGAAGTTGGCTGGCTCTAATGATGATGAGGTTATTGAAGATACTAAGTTATGATTATCATAGTAAACATACAAATGCGGATAACAATACCGATATCGTTATTATGCGTAAATAATATTGTAAGTATAAATGGTTTTGTAATGATTAAGAAGTTATGAATTTTATGAAGTTATGAACTTTGATTATTTACCTATTTCTTATGTTGGAAGTGCAAATTGTTTTATAATGATTTAGATATTATGAAGTGTTTTTTTTAATTCTTAACTATTTATTACGTTGGAAGTGTGAATTATTTTATAATGATTTAGATATTATGAAATGCTTTATTTGATTATTTACCTATTTTGTACGTTGGAAGTGTAAATTCCTTATAATGATTTAAATATTATGAATTATTTCTTTGATTCTTTCTTGTTTCTTATGCTGGAAGTGTTAATTGTTTTGTAATGATTTAGAAATTATGAATTGTTTTCTTTGATTCTTGGCCTATTTCTTGCGTTGGAAGTGGTGATTTGGAAGTTACGCATTGTTCTTTTTATAGACCTGGTTTAAACATTTTAAAACCTGATTTAATAACAGAGTAATCTCTGTTTGCATTTGGTTTTTAGATATAACATGGCTGTGTGGACGGCTAGATGTGGAGCCACAATTTTATTTTACAAAAGTAAAGTAATTCTTGTGTATCTTATAATATTTTAAACCTTTGACTTCCTTTGTATATTGGTTAATAATGTGTTATGGTCATAGATTTAGTATACGTTGTTATGGTACATGTACTTTGATTAATTGTATTGGTATACTTTTAAATGCGTTTGAATCGCGAAGGGACTCGCGCTAAACAGGATGGCCGAGCTGTTAGCTTAAGTTATTATTCCAGGCTTGATTATCGATGCTAAGATATAAATGTATTCGATCTTTGATAATAACTAAAATATCTTAAATATTAGAAATGCATTTATAAAAGGTTTTTATAGCTTATTGTTTTAAAATACAATAAGGTTCTAATGTAAAAAGTATTTATTCAATTGGTGTGATCTTTCCGCTTCCGGGCGTAAAGAAGGGACGCCAATCTGGGTCTATGGTAAGACGGATTGGCGGGCTTTAACAAATAGAAAGGATAGAAAATGTGAATATAGGATAAATTAAAGATGGATAAGGATAAGAATATGGATAAAATATCTGAATATCGGAAATGCTGAAATACTGACTTTATGGAATAAATTATTAAAAGGAAGTTTTGTCTTTTGAATTGTTGACTGTCGCCAACAATAGATACTTAGAAAATTGAAAAAAACGTTAGCATGAATAATATAATTTCATAAAAAATCTTCATACAATACGGTTACCTAATATAATCATGTGTAATTTTTAACATTAGTCTCTTCTTAGAATGATAAGTTAAGCTTCTGCGGTCTAGTGGTTAAATCACCAATTTTATAGACTCAGAGGTGCCATGTTCGATTCCCAGCGATATTGGGCGGGCGTAAGATATTATTCACGGTTACTACTACTTTTCACAGTTTATTAATTCAGAAACATACCATTTGAGCATTTTCAGAGTCTAAATAGTCATCGGCGTCGCTGAAAAACACGCATTGACATCATAGGAAGTGGTTTTAATAACACAAATAGATAAGGAAGTGCGCTCTTTACAAACTACTAGCAGTTTCCTCGCGACTTCGTCAGCGAATATTTGAGATTTTACAAAGATTTCATTTATAAATAAAATATAACCTATATTACCCGCAAGAAAAGCAGCATTCTATCAGTGAATGAATTTTTATAAATGGCCTACTAGTTCCTGAGATTACCCTCCACAAACAAACAAAGTGACAAACTTTACCTCTTTATTAATAGTATCGATTAAAAATGTACAATCGTTACCCGAATAGTTATGCTCAAATGTAGCAAGTAGGTAGCCTGTACAACACTAGAAATTGTGCGATCAAAATTTGGTTTCAGGCGAAATTGTGCAGATGGAGGACGTACTCAGGGCGCAGGCAGCCAAACTTTAGAAATTTATTGTGTAAAGTCGACGGAATATCTGAACGGCTGTAAGTAATACATGTTGCGTTCGTGCCCTGCCATTATAACTATATGTAACGAAATTTCCAAGCGAATTATGGCGTGCATATGCCGTATTTATGCGACCACCCCCCCATTTTATCGACGAACAAGACGTGTATGCCAAAGTTTGAATGCTTTTCTGAGTTTAATAAGTGTGTGGAGAATAACAAATTTATAATCAGCACCGCACCGGGAAACGACTACGTCACATTTGAATGACATTTCAATTTGATATGTTAAAGCTATTCTGGGTTTTACAATTTTGCACTTTCAGCCAAGACACATACCTAATTAAATCTCATCAAAAGCTGATATTTAATGTAATAATAGATTTTATTTAATTGCTAATGGATAAGCACAATAGCTGCCGAAATACAATATTGCTACAAACATTATCTGACATATTTAGACAAGATGGTGGTAGCTAGCCAGGTGGATCAACAAGCCTTACCACTAACCAATTCAAGTATATCTATATATTAATACGTGAAGCAAAAACTTTGTACTCGTTTTTACGAAAATTGCGCGTACGGAGGAGTATGAAATTTCGCACACTTATAGTTTATATAGAGAAGGTTATCCGAATGTTTTTTTTTTAAATTATGCATAAATAATACATTAAATCAACAAAGACAAAATTACACACACTACCATGTATTTGACACACTCGCATATGTATTTGACACACACGTATTGTTTGTCTTTAATGCGGCCGACATCTGTCAATGCCAATCCAAACTCACATTCTATCTTTTTTAATTTTTCATTGCTTAGGATGCAATCCGTGCAGCCTTGATAAAATTACGGTCGAATTTCGACCACTACTGGGCGACCACTAGTAATACATAAATGCTTAAGTTTATATTATAAGACTCGACTGTAACACCTTCCTTCTTAGAGAAATGTGTATGATTGTCTCATAAGCACACTCAACTGAAGTAAAACGCTATCTTAAGAATAAAGAATCGTGTCACTGTACCAGCATAGCTTCATTGTTAGTCCCATCCTGAGACAGACCTTTTAGACCTCACACAACTTTTTTCAGTTCTAACTATTTTATGTTTTTTATTGTTATTATTGCTACTCAGCGTTTTTTTGATGTTTATTTGTTAAATTAATATTCTCTTTCTGTTTTTTAGAGCGTCCGCTGCGTCAAGCGGGCACATGGCGCGCCCGCCCACTCGGACGCGGGGAACCGCGACGTGCTCCGCCGTGGACAAATATGGCGGTTTTAAAGCTGTCATGTATCAAAGTGCATATCAGTGATCCGTCGACCGCGCCGCATCCGACGGGCGACCTGCCTCACGCCTCACGCAGCGCTGCTCTATGAATTTACATGAAACCTTAGAATAATAACGCATAGAAACCGAGTAGACGCAAGAAAAGTGATGCAATTCAAACCAAGCCATTTTGGCTCAGTCCGCCCGAACGTCACGTCAGTTGTCAAGATCAAGCGCTAGTGCAAACATCTACGACAATTAATTACATTATGACGGTTTGTGCAATTAATGGGTGTCACAACGCATCGCATAAGGACAAAAAAGCTTTTAACATAACATTTCATACGTAAGTATTACAAATTGACTTGTATTGAGCTAAATATTTACTACTTTTAAAAATAAAATTACAAGCCGCGATTTTATGAAAGTGTAGTAACACTTTACTAGTAAGAAAGAAGAAATTATTTTCCCATTTTTCATTGGTGTATGTTAGTTATAAAATTAAATCTTATGGAAAATATTTATTGAAACCATAATATATTTTAAGTGTTGCCCTTAAGCAAGATAATATCTTTCCCTATTTAGTGTAAAAAAACACAGTAACCTCGTCCATGAGTACCTTCACGATTCCAATAAGGTTTATATCGTATACTTTCAGGGTCTTACAAATAAACAAATAATAAGGTCTGAATAGTTATTCCGTGTTTTGTTCCCGTCATGTTAACCTCATTTCAAATTAGAGTAAAAAAGACAAAACACGGAATAACTATTCAAAGCTTATTCTTTGTTTATTTGTAAGGCACCCAGTCTATAACAACAAAAAACAAGATTTTATAAATCAACGAAACATAACCAGCATAAAAATAAAATGCCGATAATTTGTTTACCGTTCAATTAAAGCTGATTTCTTTCCGCTCATCGACACTTCTTTATTAGCCTTTGTTAATTGGGTTACACTCCACGTCAAATACATGATTAGTGATTTTTTAGCAAATAACTTTAGAGCAATAAACAACAAATTCACAAAATGGCGAATGTTGAGAGTGGTCGGCGATGATGCCATCTATATTTATCTTTGAATACTTAACCCCATTGGTTAAAATAAATTGTTTTTTTCAAATTATATTTATTTTCATTTATTAGTCATACTTAAAGTGCCTTACAAATAAGCAAAGAATAAGGTCCGAACAGTTATTCCGTGTTTTGTTCCCGTCATGTAATCGTCATTTAAAATTAGAGTAAAAGAGACAAAACACGGAATAACTATTCAAAGCTTATTTTTTGTTTATTTGTAAAACGCAAAGTGTTTTTATTGCGTAGGTGTATAAATAATATAATAAAAAAGGACCTCGTCATGACATATTATGACTTTTATTATAAATCATCCTCCTAGCGGTTCGTTCCGTCCATGGATTCAAACTCCCAACGACGGATATGAGGCGCGTGACTCCGATTACTGAGCTACCACCACTCCTGATTTTTATTACAAATTTTAGTAAAGAGAAAAGCTAAATATTTGATTTCGATGTCCTTTTGATTATTGATTAATGTCATGTTTGTATGCGTGTAGACGACCGTAAGCACGTAATGCTCACGCCTACATTAATCTGCTTTTTGCATCACTTTAGGCGATGCGTTTATATGAAGACTATCCATCTAGGCGTTATTAATCTAAGCATGAAACAAATCGCCGCCGCGCGGACGCCCGCGCATATGCAATATCAGTGAAACAATCATCAATATCAATGAGTTAATTTAAACTGACTGAGTCAGCCCGTAACAACAGTCGGTGTAACTCGGTCCAAACGTCAGGTATAAAGGTATACCTATGATACCTATGTTTTATGAACTGCAGATTTAAGGGTTCTATATCTTCCTTAGATCTCAATTTCTACATTTTTCTTCCTTTGTGGTACCAAGTCTCTATTTGGTACCACTTTGATTTACTGTACTTTACCAGTGTACTCGACTTTAATAGTAGGTTGTCACATAATCGACCTGTGGTGCATAGGTGCCATTCCAATTTATAGAAAGATTTCGCCCGGCATCCGCACAAATCGGATTTGCGTTCAATTTTCACAGACTTTCGGAAGCTTGCCGAATTCGGCCTGGGATATACCCGGGCCGAATGCGGAGCGGGGAAATACGCCGAACCAGCTCGCGATCCTATAACTTAGAATTTGAAGAATTTAAATCTTTGCTGACTTGCGGAGATTGACCTAAATCGTACTCGTAGATGCTTTTTTGCCGTATCTACTCTAATCATGGTAGCTCGAAATCTTCTGGCTTTCGCGGGATTGGCGAGTATTTGTTTTTGGCTTCTTAGTTTCTATGATGCTGGATTCACTTTCGCTCTTTCGATATTTCTGGTACAGTGTACAGAATTTTTTAAATTTTCATGTTTTTATGTTAACATTTTGGCAAAATAAAGAAGTTTACTTATTTTTAAGAGAGTTCCTTTACCGCATCTACTGTGTAATGATTAGCTCATTGGTCTCCGACCCAAAGAATCCCGATTCAGTTCCCCGCGGGAATTATTTACTTCAGGACGGTTTGGTTAGTTTTTTTATTTATTTATTTATTTATTTATTTATTTATTGAAATGATCACCAACATATAAACATATTTTTTTACAATATACTTGTAATAAGCATTTAACAAACTAACGAGGTTTATAACAAATGCTATAAGAGCTTGTTGTAATTCTGCCTGGCTAATTATGATGTTTCGTTAAAACATGTTTGTACGAAATATTATTATGATCGTACTAATAATGCCTACTAAACTATGTTAACAATATTGGAATTTATATAGTCTCTATAGTCGATAGTCTTTATCCATCATCATCATCATCATCATCATCAGCCTGCAGAAGTCCACTCCTGAACATAGGCCTTCCTAATGGATTGTCACCACACCCATACCTCAAACAAAATAGAAGAAAATTACATAAACCCCGATTGGAAATCGAACCCTCCCCTATATCATATATATAACCGGATCAACCACTACATAAAGGAGGCGGCTTATTTGTAGTTCCCTTTTTGTTTTATGAAGTGCTAACAAATGGATGAAAGCATGAGGGAATTACGGTGCCTACACTACGGGTACGACACCCCCATAGGGAATAAGCCCGCTCTATATCCGCAGGTCAATAGACGACTGCTGCCGACGAGTCTGAAATTTATCATACATGTATTTCGGAGTAGTCGGACGTATTCCAAAGTTATAATCATTTTCTGATAGTAATAGCGTAAGGAGGTTGAGAACTATTCGGAATCGACTTCAACTTGCTCTGCTAATACTTTCCACGCTACATACTCATCATGTACATGTGAGTACGTAAGTATATAGGTACGTGTAAGTTTTTGATGTTATTTTAGTACTGTATTCAATTGGGACATCAATTTATCTCGTTGAATCGATATATTTAAACAAGAAACGCAATGTTAGAAGCATCTTTCGTGGATTGTATACTTTTTGTGGGCTTTCCAAGAATTTTTATTAGTTATAATTTTGTTTTTAGTACATATTTTGTCTTGCACGCATAGTTCTGCACATTTAAATACAATTTTCAAATTCAAATTCATATATTTATTCGGTTTAGGTTCTAACAACAGTTTTCTTAGGTACTAAGTACTGGGGAATTCTTTAGATAGGTACAAGAACTTGTGTAAGGCCAAGTTCGCCATAAAGCCAGCAACATTATTACCCACTGACGACTATCTTCCGATCGCCGTTCGCTAGCATGAAATTCAATTTGCCACAAAAGTCTTTACTGTTATATTGTGGCTCTAAAACTAGTGCAATACCTTACCATGAAAATACTGACAATGCAACAATTTCTAAAGAGAGGAAGGACGCATACTAAAATCTTCAACACTAAAATACAGGAAGGAAAGAGTCGCGCAGTTGGATATCACGTGTCACAGAGGCAGGTTCGCAAAACTGTCGAGCGAGGGCGGCAGGCTGAGGCAGAGCGGTGAAGCGGAGAGCGGAGAGGCAGAGGCAGAGGCAGTGAGGCAGTGATGCAGTGACGCAGCGAGGCAGTGACGCAGCGAGGCAGCCAGGCGAGCCGCTCGGGCCGCGGCTGCGCCTCCCGCGCTCATTTGTTACCTTTACGGCCAACATTTATTACCCCTCCCCGATGTGCCCGACGCTCGTCCCGGTAAATATGCTTAATTAAAATTACCACACGCGCCCCCGGAGTATTCACGTATGAACGCCAAGACGCGTCGTGAGATAAAACTTTCGCTGAAAGGTCGACTGGTATATTTTATCCCTGTTTGCTTAAGTAGGCTTCACGGAGTGGAAATTAGGCGGGAATCGCGTTAAATTTTAAGTTCGCAAACGATGCCACGTGTTGCTTTTTCTGTTGACGCTCAGGTCTACGATGCGCCGTCGGAGCATACTTAGCTGAGATACCAGAAAGTGGAATTTTCCCGAGCGGAAATTTCTCGGCCGCCGCAAAGTTTGTTTACGCTTGCACTCATAAGTTGAAAACACTCGACTGGAAACTTAAATAAGTAAATTGATTTAACATTAACGGTTATATTGATCCGCGCTGTGAACACGGCTGAGTAAGCACTTGGGAAATAAGATTGTTTTCTAAAGTTTACGCTATATTTTTAAATGAAACACTTTAAACAGATCCACTTGCGGTTGTTTCACGCTAAGTTTTCACGTATTATTATCGTGACTTTACGAACCCTTCATATGGTCCTTGGTCACAGGGAAACTGGCATCCCTGTACTAATAAGATTACTTACATACCAATATGGAACTCACCTGGTAAGAAACTTTTATCATAGACGTGTACACTTTTGTACCATCTCTTATCATCATCAGCATACAATGGTAAATATACTAATTCTGGGCTAAGACATTCTATAGTAAACAACAGCATATTGCATTGTCCTATTTATATCATAAAAAATAAACTATGCGCATTTCACATTTTTTTTAAATGATTTTGATTTTTTCTAATAAAATTTTTATCTTTCAACCACATATTTTATAAAAATGTTAATGCAAAAATTAAAGTAATAAATAGATGCATTTAAGAAAATTAGTGATAAAGCTACAATCAAAGTTGTACATAATATTATTTGCATAATTGTGCCGTAGATCTTCCTATAATAGTTATTTGTTATACAAGAGTGCAAAGTTGTTTTTTAACCGCGTGCTCAATTTTGATGACCGAGCAAGCGCAGGATTCTAAAATTGAATCACGAGCGCAGCGAGTGATTCAAAAATTAGAATCCTGAGCGTTAGCGAGGGAATCAAAAGAGCACCAGGTGAAAAATCTTTGCACTCGAGTGCAACACCTAACTTTTCATCCCACCTCAGCGAGGAAATGACTAAATGCAAAAAAACATTTACAATCACAAGATACTTTTATTTCAGTTTAGGTATTAACTACTACATTATGAAAGGTAAGTATTACAGAATAATCTTTAAATTATAACAAACAATACTTAGGTATAATTAAGAAAAATTGAAAGTAACGTTGCTACAGTTACTAAGTGTAATATTTTTGTTAGGTACTGTAATGTTGGTGTTAGTAACTTGTGTACTGTAACACCCCGCTGGGTCGTTACTTAAGGAACGGGGGGTTGTATCGAATAATAATGCTTTATAGCTTTAAATATTTATATTACTTTCAATATTAAATAATAACAATCAATTCGTCGTCGCGGGTGACGGGTCGTCACCGAGTCCGCGATGTTCTTTTTTCTCTTCTACTATATTTTAATGCAGGCCACGGTGGCTGCCAGTAAATATGCCCGAGCAAGGAGTCTCGGTTGCTACAGTACTGATAAATTGGGCACCATGGAGGTAGAAGCAAATAGGTTTAATGATGTTTTGAATTCACAAACTTAGTGCACACGATGTTCTAAATTCAATTTACTTTATCCTCTAGGGGATAAAAACGGCTTTTGCACTCAGATATCGAAGAGCAAAAATACTCTTTCCGAGATGGTGGGATGAAAATACATTTTTCAGTGCACTGCACTTATTTATATTTATCTAAATATGAAATTCACTCGAAAGGCTTATCCCAAGTCACGGCGTGATGAAATGTTGGTTCACGGTGACAGGCAATTAATTACCAGTACGTCAACATTAATCCGTTGCGTTTCCTAGTCCGGGCCGGGCGGGCGGCGGCGGCGTGCGAAGAGCCCCCGCGACGACCCATCTGAATTATTTATACACGTTTGACATTTTTGTAATTCGCACCAACACTCAATAATTCAGAGGTTCTCTACCTAAAGGTAGATTTTTGTAATGAGGTTTTAAAACGATATTTCTAGGCTTCGTATCACAGCAATTGAAAGTATCGCCAAAACAGAGACGGTCGGCGTTCGCGGGCACTATCGCGGCCTGCACGCGCGGGCACGTACTTCACACTAGCGGGGTGACGGTCGCACAAACACCGATCCGATCGGAGAATCAAAATTCAAAATCATTTATTCAGTTTAGGCTACAAATAGCTCTTATGAATGTCATTATGCCATCGGTTCGTAAGTCTACTCAGGGCGGACCTTGTACTGAGAAGAACCGGCAAAAAACTCAGCAAGGGCATTTCAGTTTTCATTCAAAATATTAAAAAATGCAACAAAATTATAACAAAAAATTAAATATCTAAGTTTGCAAAAATTACATCAGGGACGAGTGAACGGGCCATAAACCACCACGCCGGCCCAGTGCGGATTGGTGGTTGTTAACGACTGCTAATGCAGCCGGGACCAATGGCTTAACGTGCCTTCCGAAGCACGGAAGACCTCGAGATGATACATTTATGGTCACCCATTGATATACTTCATATTATTTTGAGTACTACATCTGACTACGATCGTGCCCGCGACCGCAGACCGCCTCTGTTTGGGCGAGGCTGAGTGTCGACTTTCGTCATTATTCATCATCAGCATATATGAACGCCCTGAGGCTTTGACACATGAAAGGTGATTGAGCCATAACCCCCCCCCCACGTTGGCTCAATGTGAGTTGATTAGTTATAAAAGCGTTTTTACATTTTGACATCACATACAAACTACGAAGTTCCAATCTTTTCAAAACGTTTTAACAATATTAATAAAACTTTCTAAAATTATAAACGTTCTGAACGAGTGCTGTAAGGGTCTTGACGCTATCCCAATACTATCTTGATGAGTTTTGATGAATAAATAATCTTTATTGATAATATGTCAACGTTCATTTCCTGATAACAATAACATGTTATTAGTACTTCTTGGCGGGAAAGTGAAGAGTCATGTCTGCGGTTTTGTTTTATTTTCTTAAATTTGTGATGTCGATTATTATTGTGAAATAATGGTGGATTATTAACCGTTATGTGTTCGTAAGTGTGCATGAGCGTTGGCAAATGAAACAAAACAGTGCAACGTCACTTTTCAAATTCTCTCAAGAAGTCCGCCCGATGATTGAGTAAAACCCCACATCTTTACTGAGATACTCGAGGAGTTGGGGGGTATATCATTTCTCACTTCTCATTTCTATTATCATTCATCATCATCTTAGAGGAAGGAAATATTGTTTATTTATGTATTACTTGTAAGAAAAAATATTTTGACACTGGCTAAATGTGCTAATCGCACAAAGCCATCAACAAAAAGAAAAGAGTTTTCCCTACCACAAGTCGCTTGCACATCAACCTCAACAAACTGTAAAATTTCCTTGATAGACTTTAAACTTTTTACCTTAAGGGCCTTACAAATAAACAAATAATAAGGTCCGAATAGTTATTCCGTGTTTTGTCTCTTTTACTCTAATTTGAAATGACATTTACATGACAGGAACAAAACACGGAATAACTATTCAGACTTCTTTGTTTATTTGTAACGGGGTAAGAATATAGTTAAAAATGTATTGAAGAAATTAGACAGTTTTGGATAGGATTGATGTGCAGCGTCTGTACAGAATGACTAACAAAACTATGCAATCAAAAATAACTTGAAAGTTATGAATTTAACCGCCTCTGTGGTCTAGTGGTTAAGACCACCGGTATAGACCCAGAGGTCCCGGGTTCGATTCCCAGCGGGGGGTACATCTTTGTGTACTCGGTTTGGTTGGTGGTAGGGCTTGTTTGTCCGCCTGGCTAGCTACCACCATCTTATCTAAATATGTCGCCATAACATCAATGTTTGTAGCATTGTTGTGTTCCGGCAGCTAGAGATAAGATAGCCAGTACCTCACTAGTTGAGGGTCCCGGGTGAAGTGCACTTCCACCAAATGGCCTTATCATCACTTAACATCAGGTGATATTAAGGCACTGTGCTTACCCGTAAATATAAAAAAAAAAGAAAAAAAAAGGTTACCCCAAAACTCAGTCGGTTGCAAAATTTTGTATTAAAAATACTAGCCGTCAAAATAATGGATCAATGAATACTAAATATAATAATGATTAGGTTTACCAACATCATATATAGCCAATAATTTGCACAATCTCATGTTCATACTACATACAAATTTTCATCAAGATCGGTCAAGCCGTTCTTGAGTTATAAGAAGACACACAGACAGACAGACACACAGACAGACAGACAGACAAAAATTTCATAAATCGTAGAATTGATGTCAGTGAATCATAAAACGAATATTAAGTCAGAAAAATTGCATGTACAGATAGATATATCATGTATAGATATATAATCATATAATAATATAATCATGTACAGATAGAGCTTACAGCTCTATCTGTACATGATTTACATAGTAGTATAGATATAGATAATTCATATTTTAGCAAAAATGGGTGGGGTGCAACATAGTAGCTATTAAAAGAACAAATTCCTCTAACTAGGAAAGCATCTAAATCGCGTACAACCTAAATAAAGTAATCAAAACGATAGGAAATATAGCGATATTTGATATCGCGGAAATGGCGATTTCGCGTGCTTGATACTCCACGAATGGACTACACTACTCCAACGTAATTATGATTTAGATTGTGTCTTTTTTTGTGAACGTTTTCTCGTGTTTTTTGGTAACAATACTACCGTTTTTATATTATTGAAAATCTTAGCCCGAATCTTATCACCGAATGTAAAATACTTTAATAGTTCCGCTAAGTCAATTGCTGTATCACCAATTATAACATCATTAACTGTCAACACTCCTAAGTTAAATAAATAATAAACTTTTTTTTTAAATATGGTTCATGTTTTATTTATTTCGTTAAAATTGATATTAGTATTTTTATTTATTTGACGAAGACGGCAAACATTCATACGGTCCGCCTGAACTTTATAAACTGAAATATCTGATATACTGTAACATATACTGTAATTTAACAACACAGATTCATATAGAAAAATAAGAAAAATTCATAATAGGTATTAGGAAAAGCATTGGTCCCAATGACGAACCTAGTGGCATTCCTGACATAACATTTCAAACAAAATATTGAGCAGGAAGGCGTCATAAGTTTTAGTAACTAAAGTACGTCCTCCGGCAATGTTCAAACAAATATCTGGTTTTCTTTACACGACAGCGACTATCCGATATCAGAACTGGCATGCGTTCAGGGTTAGGATGCGGTTACGACCGAAGCGATACACTGAATAGCATCGCTGACTTAATAAATTTTGACAGCAAACTAAAACAATCTAAAGTTTAATAATATTGGTATTTTTTGTTGAGTAAAAAATATGATTATTTATTCATTTGTTTCGTGGAAGATTTACAAACAAATAACATTTATTTTGGAAGTGCGTGCTCTTTTATGTAATTTTACTCGCTCGCGCCACACTCGTGGCATGTAAATGTGCGATTCTGTTATTAGCATATAAGTGCCTTATTTTATTTACTACCTAAATTTTATAGCTAATGATTCGCCGAATAAATATACAGGAACTTAGAGGAACTTTTGATTGATTCGTTTCGTATGATTTCGTCACTATCATAACAACCGCAACCTTAGTGTTAATGTTCTAAATAAGATACGGATGCAGTTTGTCCAGTAATGCGATTGCATTATGGCATGCATTTCCAACAGAGACACGATTTGCAGTTTCTAGTTTTAGATAGTCTGAGGATTTTAGTTAAGACGCTTCGCGTAAAGTTTCAATAATAAGGACAGATACAAAAACATAAATCATTGAATGCCCCACTGTGGACTATGGCCAGTCCCCACGGTGGGCTTTAACAACTTCTATCTCATAAAAACAACTAGGACTAACGGCTTAAAGTTCTTTCCGAAGCCCGGAGGAGTTTGCAACAAAAAAGCTCTGGTACTTGGATAAAGAGACACGGTTTCTTGTTAAATTGTTATCTGATATAAATTAAAGCTATATTTTCTATCATCATCTCAGCCAAAAGACGTTCACTGCTAGACAAAGGTCTCCCCCGAGGATCTCCACAACCTTTTTTTGCTATATAATACAGCAAAAAAAGGTTGTGGATATAAAATATTATCATCTCGAGCTCCTCCGTGCTTCGAAAGGCACGTAAAGTCGTTGGCCCCGGCTGCATTAGTAGTCGTTAACAACTACTAATCCGCACTGGTCCCACGTGGTGGTTTATGGCCCGTTCTCCCTCGTGGAAGGCTCGTACCCCAGCAGTGGGAACATAAAATGAGCTGATGATGATGATGATGATAGCAAAAATAGCCAACTTTGTTTACTTTATCATTGAGGAGCTCGATGGCGCTGCAGATTGCACGTTATGGTTGCTATCTTACTTTTTAAGCAATTTGCCGATGTGCTTTTGTTAATGTGGGTCGGCCTTAGTTCATCTGTACCACGTTTATATGCTGACTACGTTGATGTTAATGATTTTATCTTGTCGAAATATTTTAAAGTTAGTTTATGTCAAACTTACTGTATCCTTAACTATCAGTTTATTCCGTCTTTAAAAAAGGCAGCAGCTTGTCAGCTAATAGTAACATATCATGAATAAAACTTATGTAACAGCATGTCGAAAACGTTAAACTGTTGAAAGAAGTCCTCAGATTTTCAAGCAAATGTTTGTCAAATGGCACGTTTCGCTCTGTTTACGAACGATAAAAGAGGTTTTCATAATTTAAAAACCTCGTACGGTTGTGTTTGTAAAGTCTGGCTCGGTACTAAACAAGAGTGCAGTAGTTGAAACGCTAGATTTGTAATGTGTAAAACCTTATTAAGGTAAAATAATATGTGGTAAATTAGTAGGTATAAGGTATGTAAAATTAACGCGAGTAATCGGTATTTATTAGACGTTAAATTTACGTAGACTTTTGAAAACAATGTGTAAAAAAGTTTTGTCGTTACGAATGTAATTTGCGATACATGAACGCGTCTACCCCTCATTTGCTAAACGAGTTTTATATTCATTTTGTTTGTTATTTTTCTCATGTAAGTGACATGGCATGACGTTCTACGGGACCGGAGGAGGAAAAGTGAGGGGAAGCTTTTGCCCAGGAACGGGACTAGAGATGGCGTTAATGGTTGAAAATATTTATTCGTTAAAAGTTAATTGATAAATATTATTAACTGTTAATTTTAATGGTTGAAAATATTAGTTAATAATTTTATCGAAGTAGTAGCTTTAAACACATGTACATTAAATTGAATAATTCTTTTAAAGTGTTACTTTAAAACTATTCAATGAACTTTCCTTCATACTTTAACAGGCGAAGGACTGTCTAGCATAGTCTTACCAACTCGATATTGTAAACATTAGTAATTTTAGTTTCTTTATATGATAACGTTTTTCTGCAGTACATGCAACATGCAATTTTGTCCTCTCCACTAAACTTTTCAAAATGACTCCAAATTTCTGTATGATGTCTTGGCATTTTATTAATGTTCATTGAAAACTTAATTACCTACTTACTGAATTACCTAAGAACTGTATAAAACTAATTAACGTCAGCTAACACTTTACTCGAATCGCCACGCAATCCTATCTACGCAACGATCAACCACCGACTGCTAAACAATAAAAATATCGTATTGATGAATATATCAGTTAAAAATATTACATCGCGAACGAACGATAATCGTAATAAATAAAAAGACTTTTTTTTTTCGATAGTGAAAGAACATACAATCGAGTGCATCCAAAATTATTCAATAAATGACAAGTTGAAAAAGACTATAAAACATATCAAAGAAAAATGTGCTTTAACTAATAATAGTAAGGGGTCAATTCAGATTTGACGTAAATTGATAGCTGATGTCGTGTCTCTGTCGCTCGTCGTCTGTCGGGCGCCTCCGCGGTTCGCTCGGCGCCATTCGCCGCGCGCGACGTTAACTAATATTTTCAACCATTCAACTGATATTGTTAATTTCAATTATTGAATGTTAGTGATATTTTTTTTATTAGTTGATTTTAATGGTTAATGAATATATTTATCATCTCTAAACGGGACACTTAATATAACAAGGATAGGTGGGATTAAACAATATGTTATAAAAAAGGGAGAGTATATGAGTGTTCCGGCGAAGACGAATAGGAAGCCACTTGAGTTTTAAGCGGTACTCAGAAACGTGGTCATATTTGAGCAAGCCGAATATGAACCGAATACAAAAATTTTAAAGACTCTCAAGTTTATTTAGCTGGTCCGGGTCCTAGCAGGGATTGCGCTAGCGCAATTTTAGTGCAGTGGGTAAAAAGTTGCGGAGCCTCCTCAAGGATGCTGACGATGCGTAAAGCTTGCAGTTGCGGCCCCCAACCCAAGCAACTGTCAATAACCACACCCAAATTTGTGGCAGATCGACTGAAGGAAATGTCCAGTTGTACACGCCATCAAAGTTAAAGTTTAACTGTCTCTGTAGTCTAGTGGTTAAGACCACCGGTTTAGACCCAGAGGTCCCGGGTTCGATTCCCAGCGGGAGTACATGTTTGTGTACTCGGTTTGGTTGGTGGTAGGGCTTGTTTGCCCGCCTGGCTAGCTACCACCATCTTATTTAAATATGTCGCCATAACATCAATGTTTGTAGCATTGTTGTGTTCCGGCAGCTAGAGATAAGATAGCCAGTGCCTTAGTAGGTAAGGATCCCGGGTGAAGTGCGCTTCCATCATTGGCATTATGATCACTTAACATCAGGTGAGATCAAGGCACTGTACTTACCCGTAAAAATATTTTGGGGAATGTTTCCCAGTCGACCATAGAGAGCAATCTGGAACTGCCAACTACTATAGTCTGCGTTTTTCCAGGATTGACTCTAAGTCCGAAGGCTGAAGAAGGGCTGTAGTAAACTCCAAGTAGGAATGAGCTGGTGATGAGACTTTGAAGGCGGTCTCGTGTTTAAATTAAGCAGGGGCGCGACTTTTTACGTCACCGGTGACGTTAAAATGGAATACGACAAAGAATACAAAGTGATAGTTAGCCAGGTGAACTATAACAACACCTACCACTAACCAAACCGATTCCACTTCACTAACATGCACAGTCCCGCGGGACCTGTGCGATAATTTATAGCTCAATCATCAGCTCAATTTATGTCCGCACTGCTGCAGCACGAGCCTTTCCTATAGATGGATAGGGAGTAAGGGCCATAAACCACTACTCTGGCCCAGTGCGGATTAGTGGTTGTTAACGACTGCTAATGCAGCCGGGACCAACGGATTTACGTGCCTTCCGAAGCACGGAGGAGCTCGAGATGATAAATTTTTGGTCACTACGATGACCGGCCTTTGCAAAAGTTGCTTAACTTCAGCACTCGCAGACCGGGCGCGTTAACCACTGTGCCATCGAACTCCT
Source organism: Eudonia mercurella (assembly GCA_963082485.1). Taxonomy (NCBI): domain Eukaryota; kingdom Metazoa; phylum Arthropoda; class Insecta; order Lepidoptera; family Crambidae; genus Eudonia; species Eudonia mercurella. Next base: position 7,874,181 of record OY720024.1, on the reverse strand, counting down.
CAGCGACCCGCAGAGGTGGAAAAATGTTTTATAAAATTTATTGTAATATTTATAAAATACAGTGAAAAAATTAAATGCCGACCCGACCCAGCCAGGAATCCAACCTGGCTCTACCGCAATCCGGGCGGCTGCAATGACCACTACCGGGAAGGCTGATGTAAGCACTGCATTTTTTCACAGCTTTTTGCTGAAGACCCAGGTTCGATTCCTGGCTGGGTCGGGTGGGCATTTAATTTTTTCACTGTATTTTATAAATATTTAATTCGGCTTCAGTGCAGCAATTATAGCACAAAATTTAATATCATAGGTTCAAAAATCACAAAACATTGCAACGATATGTACTGCACTCACATCGCGCTAGTTGTACCGAACTTTTGTACATCTACAACTGTAGCGGCAGCCCAGCCTCTCGTTTGTTTTCGCGGCCGGTGTTTGTTTTACAAAGTTTTAATTGGGTAAACAATTCACTGTTAACGAAGCACGAAAGGGCTCGCACAAAAAGGCCGCTAAAATAGATTTCTTTTGCTTCTTTAAATACTTGCTTAGGGGTATTGCGGCTGTCAATAGTTGGAGAAGTGTGCAAGCAAAAAACTGCATAGTTGAAAAAAGTTGCTTCACTCCTTGTTTTCACCAGTAAAGCAAAAATAACGCCGAACTCTGAAGCCACTAACTATTTCAATTGAGAAAGTCGCAATCAGTGTGCGCTTTCGATTCGTGCTTACATATTAGACAACATCACATACATTGCTCTGACTCCAAAGACAGTAGCTTAAGCACTTATGTTATGGAAATCAGGAACAACGACGGTACCACAACCACCCAGACCCAGAGAAATATTAGAAAAAGTTCGTTTTTCTACATTACCCGTCCGGGAATGGAACCGCGTGAGCGTGAGCGTGAGAGTCCCTCAACTACAGAGGTCGTACATACGCCAGCAAAGTGCGACTGGCCTTTGTGTTCCAAAAAGTTTGGTTGACACATCTATACTTATATACTTTAATATTATAAAGAGGGAACCTTTGTATTTTTGTATGTATGTATGTTTGCAACGAATAAACTCAAAAACTACTGGACCGATTTTAAAAAATCTTTCACCATTAGAATGCTACATTAGCGCTGAGTAACATAGGCTATATTGAAAAAAAAATACTAAAAACGACAATTTAATTTTCCAATACAACATTATTTGTTTGTTTTGTTGTCATGGAAACCATTGATATATATTTAACTCAATGATGGAAACTGTCAACGCGGTACGAAGTCCGCCGGATCAGCTAGAGTGTTCAATAAACGCATTCGCAACGGAACTCCGCACAGGGCCGGTCAACCGCTATAACCGCGGTAACTAAGTAATAACAAAGTTCCGTAACCCGCCGCCAAGTTTACACGCTCCCACCTTAGTTACGACTCTAACTACTTATGTACACCTGGAACTTATGCATAGTTTTACGCTGGCCGCGTCATAAACCCAAACGTATGTGTTTTCATTAAACCTCACCTCTTTCGACTTTAACTTTGTATGCTTGTGTAACATATTACAGGCGAAAAACAGATTAAGTTTGCTCAACGTTTGTGTAGATAAACTTAAGTAACAGTCATGTTACAAAATTTGTTGCTTAACATTTACATTTTTTTTTCTTTTTTTTATGGCTTTGCACAAGCATTTAGCCAATGAAAAAGACTTATAATACTTAAATAAACAATATTTCTGTCATGTATAATGATGATGAAAGACAATAGAAATGAGAAGTGAGAAATGATATACCCCCTAACCCGTCGAGTATATCAGTAAAGATGTGGGGCTTTACTAAATCCTCGGGTGGACTTCTTGAGAGAATTTGAAAAGTAACGTTGCACTGTTTTGTTTCATTTGCCAACACTCATGCACACTCAGGAACACAATAATCCACCATTATTTCACATTAATATCCGACATAACACAAATTTTAGAAAATAAAACATAACCGCAGACATGACTCTTCACTTTCCCGCCAAGAAGTCCAACGTTTACATTTTAAATATGTTTTAAATCCCGTTTAGGGATTTGTTTTCATCAGTTTTATTAATCAAATACCTACAAAAACAATATTCGAACGACAATTAATGTAAAGCTTTTCCTATAAACAGGCGATTCTCACTAATAATGTCATTATCATTAAAGTAATTGAGGAGAAAATAAAGAATTGGAAGAATGTTTGAATCGAAACTTTGAAAGTTGGAATTGAATGGAAACCTTACGCTTTTGGAATAAGGTACGTTTTTGTTTTTCGCGACGTAACGAAATTCAAACATTTACATGTCGCCCCCAGCTCAGGGATTGATACTGTTACCAAATTCCCTCTGTAAGTATCGTTAGTGTAACGTTATTATTTAGTAAGTAAGTCAAGAATAATCTAATAATGTAGAAAAGTATCGTTACTCTTTTCGTTACCTAATGCGCCTTAGACAATCCGCGTTGAACGGCTAGTTAATTTGGGTCCGGCCAATACCTACAAAGCCCACGTCTTATATTTCCTACGTAGTGTATGGACATCATCGGTAAAAGACATCGTCATCGTTAGTAATTTTTTTACGGTATTAAGCTACAATGGTGGTTATTTTGTAACAAAAAAAAACTGATAAGCATACGCTTAAGTTTATTCACTTCGTGGGTAAAGTAATATAAAAGAGTCACAAAATCAACAAACTTAATCATACCACCTTCGACATTTTACTGTAGAATTTTTACATGCGATTTTGTAAGTAATGAAATACATAAAAAGTAGCGTGAATACCTTAAGGCAAAGGGTAAGGCACACTAGCGCCGCTAATGGATTTAATTTGATAACTGCTAAACTGGATTTTTTCAAACATTGCGGACCTTCCGACACTAGGCAAACATCTATTATTTAATGCACTGCAGTGCATTAAGTGCACTACTTTTAGGTTTCTTTTTGTATTCATTCGCTAATACCAAAAGTGGCCATTGTTTGTGAATAAGCCACGCAACAAAAAGTAGTGCACAATTATTAAATAAATACTATGGATGCTTTCCTGTTGTCGGACGGTACGCAATGTTTTAAAAAAGATCCGGTCCGTTAGTAATTGTCAAATTATCAATTGGTGGCACTAGTGTGCCTTACCCTTCGCCTTAAGAATAAATTAAAACTTTGCACGTAAAGCTGTTCGACAATTTTATTGATGAATAAACTTTTTTTGACAATAAATATTCGTTTTTATTTTGTTTTCTAAAGTTTACGCGAACACTACACATTGAAATGAAACAACTTTTACGGATCTACTCGCGTTTATTTTACACATTACTTTTTAATGTTTATACTGATGTTTCGAAACCTCAAATGAAATACAAGCTTGCAAGCTACATTTCAAATCTGTTTGTTTGAGGGGACTTTTTGACGCATCGTCTTTTACAACATTCTTACCAAAAAAATTGTTCCTACTTCATTTTTTCCAAAAGTAACTCAAGCACTAATGTTGCAGAAGTCAGGAATATCAATGGTACCACAATCACCCAGCCCCGAGAAAATATAAAAATCCGAAAGTGCGACACTGATAACATTTCATTGTTATGCATGGATCCCAGTCATATTTCAGGTAATGGATATTGCTTAGCGGGGATGGCTCTTTAAACAACCTCTTAAGCTGATTGGGAAGCGGTTACCCTCTTTCATCGGAGCGAAAAGCAATTCATATGAATCGCTGATGGCTTTTGATTTCTTTACTATGGACGTGCTTAGCATGTCATATATCTATAAAAGAATGAAATATGTGCAATGTCATGTTACTTTTATATTTAATAAAATAAAAAAATATTTATGTGAAATATATAAATCAAATGTTTAACTTAGGAAGAGCATTTGATGACAATGAATTATAATGCATAAAATAATTATATAAAAACAAACCATTCTCTAAATAAATGTCGAAAAGTCTTTATAAGACCATAGAGACAAAGACCAAGTTCATAAAAAAAACAACATATTCACTTAACAACTAAGCAAAGGGACTTCTTGGCGGGAAAGTGTAGAGTCATGTCTGCGGTTTTATTTTATTTTCTAAAATTTGCGTAAAATCGAATATTAATGTGAAATAATGGTGGATTATTAACCGTTAAGTGTTCGTGGGTGTGCATGAGCGTTGGCAAATGAAACAAAACAGTGCAACGTCACTTTTCAAATTCTCTCAAGAAGTCCGCGTGAGGACTTAGTAAAGCCCCACATCTTTACTGAGATAGTCGAGGGGTTGGGGGGTATATATTTCACACTTCTCATTTCTATTATCATTCATCATCATCATACTGGAAGGAAATGTTTATTTATGTATTACTTGTAAGACAAATTACTTTAACACTGGCTAAATGTGCTAATCGCACAAAGCCATCAAATAAAGGAAAAAAAACTAAGCAAAGCAATCACAGCTCTTTAAACCACGTTACTTTTTAAAAACCAATTAATAAACTAAACCTATCTAGTTACAGTTTCAGTCAAACGCTACGCTTTTAGATCGCTTCTGTTTGCTACGGTCGTAGTCCTAAAGCCCGTAGCCCGTAGCTCCTTCGTAGATGGAGTGACGTCACCGTGACGTAATGACCGCACCCCCGCCTCGCCTGGCATGCGTGCGTCACTAACCCCTCCCCTCCGTACCCTCCTCCACATTTCTCTGTGGCACGCAAATTATTCGCTAAAACCAACAGCAACCCATGGCGAACAGACTTATACTCGTAGTTTGGACTATTGGCGGGCTTAAAATAGAATTCAGCTTTGAGGTTGCTTGTTTGACTTCCTGATTTGATTACGCATTCGAATACCATGTTTACGTCATGACGTTTTAGACATTACGGCTTAAACTGAACTCGTTTACTAGTAACACTTGATTTGCGGCGGGTTGCACATATTAGCTTTAGGTTTCAAGTTTGTTTATTTATTAGAAAAGGATTACCAACCAAACACATAATGAACAATAATACAGAAATTACAGAAATATAAAGGTATGTATTTCAATTAAAGATACGCACAACATTTAACATAATTAATGTTTTTTATCGCGCGCTTTCAGTTTGCGATTTTACAAGTAAAGCAACTTTAACAAAACCGTTTTACTGGATGGGTGCCCAAATTGACACACTTACAATTGGTAAATGGTTATTAAAAAAAAATCTTTTAAAAAAAGTTCGTTCCATTTCAAAGTTTTTTTAACGGAGTTTTCGCATACTATGTACTTAGTATAGGTACGATAGACATAATTTTATATTTAACGGTAGCCAAACGAATAAAACCTCTGGTTGGACATAAGAAATCTTGTTTCAATCCCCATGGGTCCGTTTGATTACTGACCACAGCATTTTACTATGTTAGGCAACTCAAGCATTTTATCATTCTAGGTAAGTTAGCAGGATTCTTAATAATGTGTTCGATGCGCATTAAAAATATTTTTCTTAAATTAATATTTTAGTTGCTACGGCAAATAGACACCACACTTTATACTCAGTGTTCAACAGAGTTCTCATCGCCAAAAAATAACATAGATTTTCCATTTTTTTAAAAGAAAGAGGCAAACGAGAAGGCGGGTCACCTGATGGGAAGCATCACCACCGCCCATGGACACCCACCCGCAAGACCAGAGAAATCGCAGATGCGTTGCCGGCGTTCAAGGAAGGAATAGGCTCGTATCTTGAAGATCCCTAAGTTCGGAAATACCGCCGCTGAGAGCTGGTTCATTGAAATGTTACGGGATGACATCAATGAAGTGGTTGGTATTGACCAAAATCACTTGCTGACCCGTAGGTATTCTGAATGATTAAAGGACAAAAATATCGAACACCGGATACCTTACCCTACTTAGGTGTTCAGCTACTTTCATTACTGTTTGTACAAAAATGTTACGGCATTTGTTAAAGTCAACGTTTATCATCATCAGCTCATTTTATGTCCCACTGCACGGCACGAGCCCACCCTATGGATGGATAGGTAAGAGCCATAAACCACCACGTGGGCCCAGTGCGGATTGGTAGTTTTACGTGCTTTACGTGCCTTCCGAAGCACGGAGGAGCTCGAGATGATACATCTTTGGTCACCCATCCGATGACCGGCCTTTGCGAAAGTTGCTTAACCTCAGCACTCGCAGGCCGGGCGCTCCCGATAACAAGTCAACGTTATGGAAGAGCAACCCGGGTACATGGTTGTGTAAATCTCACCCTTTTAATGGGAACTACGTCATTGCCACGACCAACGGGAAATTATAGCGTATTGTTTGACCGTCAATGTCGCCACCGCTCGTTCCGGCTCGAAAGTTTCCAGGAGTTTCAGACGAGTTCTTTCCGTAATAACACGTGTTGTGAGACTCCATTTTAATTTCTATCTACCGTACAATTGTACCCTTACTACTTATAATAATTAAAACCTTGAAATTGGTTTAATAAACGTTAAGATAATTAATATATTTCCATGAGTAAAGAATTTTTTTGTTTTACGATTAGAGGAACTTGCCCTTATATCACTTGATGGTAGGTGGCGATAAGGTCGAAAGTAGAATTGCAATTTACCGGGAATCCTTAACTAATCAGGAACTAGGATAGGATATCTACGAGTAGATATATGCCGCAATACAGCAATGCTACATTATTTTTAGTTTCAATGTAATGATAGCATCATAAATGCAAAATTGAAAATAATTAGCAATCAAATACTTATTCAAATACTTAGGGAAAGTATTTTTCTTAGATGAGTACAATCATGCATTTCAGATTCTGTCACTTATTAAGTACGCTTCAGAACAACGGGCAGTTCGACACATTTTTTACAAAAAAACATTTACAAAAATGTTGCAACTTTACAACTTCGCTTCACGACTGTACCGAGTGTTTTACGGCGATAACAAGAAACTGACAAGATCCTTAAAGTCTGCGCATAAAAATTAAATGCACAAGCACAACACCAACACTTCATTTTAAGACTTGCAATACAAATTTCTCCAGTTGCTTTATAGAATACAATGTTCAATATGAAATACTTTTAACATCCTATTAACTGCCAAAAAGTTATGAAATGAAATGAAAATACATCTATTTGGGACAGAACACCATACAGATAAAAATGGAAAAAAGCATAACGGTTCCGACTCAGCAAAATGCTAGCCTTGAGGTTAGCGCTGATCTTCCGTCGGAGCCGGTTTAGGTGATGCTGCGATACCAACACAAACTTAACACACGAAAATGTACAAAATATAAAAACATAAATAGCAGCCTTATGTATCAAAAATAGAATATATTGATTAACAAAATAATAGGCTGTATATTCTGAATCCCTTCCTCTATTATTAAAAACCGATCCAATGCTCTGACCGCTAAGCTACCATATATATATATATATATATCTGTTGGACCAAAGGTTATCATGGTATCCTCAAATTGAACAAATTACATCAAGAATACGTAAATTTAACTGGATATTTAAATCACTAAGATATATAGCCCCAAAAGATGTGACTAGTAATTCGAACAATTCTAGAAACTTATTAAACGAAATCTACACCTCGCTAGTACAATCAATAATAACCTATTGTATCCCTATCTGGGGTGGAGCACTCAAGACACGTTTCCTAGAAGTAGAGAGAGCACAACGTACTTTACTAAAAATAATGTATTTCAAAAAAAGAACATTCTCAACACATAATTTATACCAAATTAGTAACCTACTATCGGTACGCAAATTATACATTATACAAACAATTTAAAAAAAACACAAAAATCTAATTTATGAACCATGTATAACGGGAAGAAGAAGAAAGAATAACATAGTCAACGTTCCTCATAGAAAAACTCAATTTGCTAAGGTACAATTTGAATCACGCACAGCTGTTCTATATAACAAAGTAAACAAAGAAATACTAATATACAATAAATCTTTTCATGAGTGTAAATCTATAATTAGTAATTGGGTAAAAAACTTAAGCTACGATGAAACGGAAAATTTTATACATAATTAAATATACAGATAAATACACATGCACAATAATATATAGACGCATATTATATCATATTCATTTCCATATACATATACAAACATTCACACATAAATACACACACACACACACACACCCTCACACACACACACACCCTCACACACACACACGCACATGCATAGTTATATCATGCATATCATGGAATAACACTGTGAACTAATAAAAGCGGCTTGGTGAAACTTAAAATTAAGAATCAATATGTTTAATACATTCTTGGGATATTGTTTATAACTAAAATTCGTAGTATAACTTAAATGATTGTAAAGTTGATTCTCTTAAAATATTGTTTATATAACTATAAATTGAAGTCCATCTTACATTATTATAAAACTGATTTGTAACCGCTTAAAATATTACTTATAACTAAAATTATTGTAGTGAAACTTAAAATTAATAACCTACTTATAATTAATTACCTACTTAAAATTGTTTAAAAAAAATATAAAAAAAAAAGTTAATTAGTCAAGTCTGTATTGTATAGAAAGAGCGGAATCCCCTGGTACAGGCAATTACAAGCTTAAAAGGGGGCTCCGACAACTGTTGTATACAACTGTTTTGAAAAGAAATAAATAATTTTTGATTTTTTTTTTGATATATATATATATAATATATATATATATATATATATATATATATATATAGCATTGTGAATGCAAAATTCAAAACAACAAAAAGATTGAAAACAAGTTTTTTTAAGGCGACACTTTGAAAAATACATCAACTTTCATCAAAAGTTGTAGGAGTATGACAAGACCAACGAATCTGAAATTTTGATATAGATAACTTCATGCCTTTGTCTTTAAAAGCCTTGCTCAAAAATACGATTGTGCAATTTTGACTCGATCGTAATTCTTTACGAACTCACATCAAAAAATCATTAATGCTATAATTACAATGAAATTGCTTACTCTATATGTTTTGAACTGTTGTTTTGACTGTATATTTATACAGTCCCGCTGCTTAGCTCACTTACTTCACGCTTAACTTAGAAAGCTAATTAAGTTACAGATTAAAACAATTTCCTTTTTTTACAAAGAGCACGAATTCTTAAAATTAAATATAAAATGTAGGGTAGAATGCGTCGAAAGATCTCTTTGTCGATGCGGGACGTGCTTAGCGTATATTACCGGGACAATCCCGGGAAGTATAATGCAGTATGCCCCGCGGGAGTAGGGGGACAAAACGAGCCGCGGAGTGGGACAAAATGAGACGCATCGGCCTAAAGCTTACTTCACAACGAACGGACGTGTGCGGTATCATGTAAAGTGGACGTATCTATCTGTGTTTGTAAATAGGCTCATAAGGTTTAAAATCATTCTTTAAGAAGTTAAATCGGGTAATGTTAATTCTACATTTATATATTTTGTATATTGTGTCCGATATAATTGCATAAGTGCTTTTTCTCTTCATGCGTATATGATAAACTAAAAGTCCAAGCCTTTAGAAACATAGCTTTCGTCTACCCGGTGACATTATAAATTCTATCTGCAACAAAACTAATGCAAAAGATTCGATTCGATTATTTGAAGATATAGATGTGTAATACTACACTCAGCGGCAGAAAATGTGGCCCAAGAGCTTATCACACATTTGTAAACAAACTAAGTGTTATTTATGGTATGTTTTGATGTAGGTAAGTTTCAAGTGATCTGTTATACTAATTTAAGTGGGTAATTAGAGATTAATTTGTGTCAAGACTGACTTTTGTAGAAATGTTTGTCAAAACTGTTTTGAACGTTAATCTGAGAGGTAAGTTAAAAATTCTTTTTTTAACCAAGCTTGCGTTATAATTATTTTTTAATGATTTTATATTGATTACTGGTATATTCACATTACAGAATAGATTCAAAGATGCCCCTTACTGCTGCTCAAGTTGCTCAAGCGGTCTTGTTAACTGATCAAGGACGGACACAGCGTGAAGTGGCGGCAATTCTAAATGTACCGCGTACGACCTTGAGATTTGCACTGAAAAGGTATCGTGAGACTGGTCTCTATACCCGGCGACCAGGTAGTGGCAGAGTTAGGTGTACTTCAGCCCGCGATGATCGATTCATCATACTGGAAGTGTTGCGAAACCGTTTCCTCACCGCAGTTGAGATCAGGCGGCGGCTCCAAGCGGCACGTGGCATCATTGTCAGTGAGCGAACAATAAGGCGAAGGATGGAGGAACGTGATTTGCGTGCAAAAAGACCTGCACGAGGACCTGAACTCGAGAGACACCACCGAGTTGCTCGATTAAGATTTGCCCGTGAATACGTGAACTGGACTATCGAACAATGGAGCAAGGTATTGTTTACCGATGAATGCAGAGTAGCTCTAAGAGCCCCAGATGGACGTGAGAGGGTGTATAGACGCCGTGGAGAACGTTTTCTTCCCATCACGACACGCCAGACGGTCAGTTACCAAGGAGGATCTGTAATGGTGTGGGGTGGTGTGTGTTCAGAAGCACGTACGGAGCTTGTCATCGTTGATCGTCGCTTGACAGCAGCCAGGTACATTGAAGAAATCCTCCAAGACCACGTTGTCCCTTTTGTAGACTTCATTGGTCGAGAAGATTTTTTACTAATGCAAGATAATGCAAGAGCTCATACTGCCGGCATCGTTGAGAGCTACTTAACTGATGTCTGTATTCAAAAATTACCTTGGCCTGCTCGCAGCCCAGACATGAATCCCATAGAACATGTCTGGGACATGCTTAAAAGACGGGTCCGAGCTTTGCCAAATCCACCAGAGACATTGCGTGAGTTAAAGACTGCTTTGGTTATGGTGTGGGAGGAAATCTCTCAAATCGAGATAAAAAACATACTACAAAGCATGCCAGACCGCATGCAAGCTGTCATCAATGCCAGAGGTGGAAATACACGGTATTAATTTAATGTTTTTCTTAGTTATAAAAGAAAAAAAATAAAGAAACTTTTATTAAAAAAATATTGAAAATATGGATTTATACTCATTACCCATTTTTAATTAAATTTGAAACTTTTAAGTATTAATTTCAACTAAACTTAAGTCACAAACTATCAACCTAAAATATCTGATAACAATAGTAACTGTTTTTTATTATAAAAGCAAATTAGATCGTCATTTTACTTTGGGCCACATTTTCTGCCGCTGAGTGTATATACTTCACATACCTATATATCTTTGAATAATGTGACAATTCAATATAATTTAACTTTCCTTGGAAGTTTGTTTACTCATGTGTTTTGTTACCTAACCATGTGTTCAATGTTAGAATGAGAAAATATTTTTTTAAACTTGTGGCAGCGAAAAATAATAGATATATATCGCTATATAGCTTCTGTGATTTATGATCATACATGCTTTCTTTGTGAATCAAGTCTAACCCTTTGTCTATTTAATCCTTTGAGTGACATTTCACATAAAAGATTGTCCCTAATAACTTTTCTTAACAACTAAAATTTATCTGTTTAAGTTTGTTAATCATCATCAGCATCATCATCATCATCATCATCATCAGCTCATTTTATGTCCCCACTGCTGGGGCATGAGCCTTCCCTACGGATGGATAGGGAGAACGGGCCATAAACCACCACGCGATTGGTTTTTGTTAACGACTGCTAATGCAGCCGGGACCAACGGCTTTACGTGCCTTTCGAAGCACGGAGGAGTTCGAGATTATAAATTTTTGGTCACCCATCCGATGACCGGCCTTTGCGAAAGTTGCTTAATCTCAGCACTCGCAGACCGGGCGCGTTAACCACTGCGCCATCGAGTATAGTTTGTTGATAAATTGAATATATTATTTAAAGCTTACAAGAAAATCTGAAACAACATCGTAAAAAAATCTTGCAATTAATTTAAGAATACTACTTAATATGGTTAATTAAACAGAAACTAAAATGTTTATCCGCAATTCACAATGAATTAACACACGAGCCGCGTGAGTGCGGCGGCTAATCTCACATGACTAATGAGGAGTAATGAGGACAAATAAATAAGCTTGTGCCAGGTGGCGCCTGCTTCTGGGGTATCTGGAAAATCTAAGGAATAGTATCCGGGACAGTGGGAGGTTGTTTAATCACGTATTAGGAAACGTAGAAGTGTTATCCTCATTGCTGTGTTTTTGGAATAGATATAACAATGCACAATTGTTGTTCGGATACTGTCTGTTCTAAATATTTATTTAAAATACAGTGAAAAAATTAAACGCCCACCCGATCCAGCCAGGAATCGAACCTGGGTCTTCCGCAATCCAGGCGGCTGCACTGACCATTATGCTACCGGGAAGGCTGACGTAAGCGCTGAATTTTGTCACTGCTTTTTGATTTTTTTTAAATGCATTTAGAGTGACATTAGTGCCATCTATCCAAAGGTATTTATTTGCAACCGATGGACATGCAGATTCATCTTTGCAGATGAATACCACAAATTGATAACATAGCGCTATAGTAAATTTTTACTTATAGCTTAAGTGTTGCAATTATACATTTAAAAATAAAAGTAAAAATTTACTGTTTGTTCGTTAGCTATTTATTTATTACTAGCTGACCCGGCGGACTTCGTACCGCATTTCTTTTTTTTATATAGCCTATGTTACTCACGAATGTAGCATTCTAATGGTGAAAGAATTCAGTAGTTTCAGTAGTTTTTGAGTTTATTCGTTGCAAACATACATACAAAAATACAAAGCTTTCCTCTTTATAATATTAGTATAGATATTTATTTATTTGAACAACCAACAAGATCAAACACTAAACATGCTAGTAACTTACATTTAACATTTTCTAAGCTAGGTGTTGCCTTAGTTATAAGTTGCCACGGCCTGCTTAAGAATATAATATACTAAGCGTATCGGAAGCCGATGACCAACAAGAAAATAATACATTAAAAACGAAATCTAGTAATTTGGACTTAATATTGCTAAATATAATTTTTATAATTTTTATAATTTATTACAAGCTACTATGAAGTTTAAAACAAAAAAACAAAACAAATATACAAAAATAACATAATAGTTGGCTTTCAAAGTAAAAAGTGTTGAATAATTTCGGCGGGCTGGTTAGAACCACGATAGCTCAATTGGAAGAGCACCTGACCCGGAATGTCAGAAGGGTGCAGGTTCAAATCCTGCTCGTGGAAATTTTTTCAACATTTGGTTTTACCATTTGGTTTCCTATTTGTTTGATTCATAACGATAGTTATGGATCACAATAACAAAATCACGATTTTGTCTCTAATATACGAGAATAAAGATGTTTTATTCGGTCGGTTTAGTGAAAAATTAACTCACGATATTTTTTTTGTGAGTGTACAAATAAATTTCTTTACTTATTAGGTTGATGCACTAAAAAGTTCTGACACACGACAAGTCCACCTGTCGAAATCGTACTACAATTTACAAAATATGTAGAATTGTATTTACAATTTTGCTTTCAATAAAACAGTTTTCCCTACAAATATGTAAATTATCACCTGTAAATTGTAAATGTTTATTGAACAGAAATATGTGAAATTGTAGCTACAATTTTACAATTTTGTAGATTTTCCACCATGGTGGAATTGTAAATTGTATTGTTTATAGACCAGAAACTTGTAGAATTGTAGCCTGTAATTTACAATTACAATTTACAAATTGTAAGTTTTATTAAACAGAGCCCTGGTGGTCGATCGACGCTCAAAGGGTTAAAGTGACCATATCAATATTAAAAATCTTTTATGTTTTAAATAAATAGATTGACTTGGCAATATATATATATATATATTGGCATGTATATATACATATTTATATATACATGCCAAAAGATTACTTATAACTTATTGTCAGTGAATTAAATTAAAGTTGGGATATAAATACACTTAAACTTACATAATATTTTAATGAATGGAAAACTAAACTATGTCACAGTGAATTGTCAGATTAGTATAAATAATAATAATAATAAGATGCATGATCACAAAAGCATCTTGCTTACAAACTAGGAAGCCGGTGTGGTCTGTATTCAATTGTTGTTATAGTCAAAAATCTTTTGCTAACCCCTATTTCAATACCCCTAGTCGATAACTGGCGTCTGTCGAACACTGGAGCCACTACCCTAGTTGTTAAAACTTTTTGAAAAGTCCATCGCCTCTACTAACATTGTTAATGATACCGACCGACCTCGGCGCACCCTGAATGGCAGTTTTTCTGTGTATCTTGGCCCGCGGAGCGGCGCTGTGTTGCCTCAGCCGAGAGCTTATTTACACAGTTATCAATTAATGGCACTTGCCCAATTGTTCTTGGACGCAATGTACGTAATATTATGTGATGTTAACCAGCTGGTTTAATTGGTTTAATGTGCAATGTGTTTGTAGTAATTAGATATAAAGGATTTACGTTTTGTGTTTGTGTTGCCACTATTAATATATTTTATTAAAGCAATATAATTTCGAAAATTGTCTGAGCATTCAATAGTAGCTGATTAAAATTATTTTGATTTAAAATATGTTGATAAACGATAATTGACATTGAATTGACAGCGTCTATAAATATTTTTGATCCAATTTTTATTTGTTATCACATTATTTTACTTTCATTTAAAGATACTTTTAATTTCAAATACTCAGAAATCGCACTCAAAGATACCAAAATAACCAAAATAACAGTAAGATAAAAATAAATAATAAGAATAAGATAATAATAATAATAATATAAAGATAAAAAAACCCCTTTCATAATTAATTAAACTATGTTAATGACCATTCAAAGTTATTATGTTAATTTATGTTCACATACTATGCAATACCATGCCACTGAGATGTCAGTATAATTGTATAAAATAACAAACAATGTGATCGCTCAATGGATTAATGCAAATCATTTATTTTTTTATTAAAATTTATTAAAGGCACTAAATTATTGTATTGGTTATATACCAAAATGAAAATGTGCTGCCATCTATGAATAAGTGTGTGTATCATTAAATAACAGTTAATCACTTTTGTACCGGGCAGCGAATGAAAGTTTTATTTTCAAAATAAATGAAACAAAGAACGGGTGAGGTAATTTATTAGATCCGTTTAATTGCCGTGTTTAAATATCAGGTAGACAAAGAATACCTACTTCACCTAAGGAAATAAAAAGTGAATCAAGAAAGGGATTTGCTAAGCTAAGACTAAGTAATTGTACAAAATGGAGGGTTTGGGCGAAGACAAAATAAAATAAAGAGCGAATTGGAAGAAAAAAGTATTACTTCTCGAATTTAGTTTTAGCTCAGACAGACATTTACCAGATAAATATATCGATTTGTCTGATGTTGGACAATGTTGCCCTTTATCCAGCATGCACCCTTGGGCCGGACAAACAAATATAGACAATGATGCTTAGTACTTTTAGGGCATTGACATCTAGAAATAAAGGAAGATTTATAATGAATAGATGTCTGCCGTTTGCTGCACATAGCTTTTAAAGCTTTTCCCGATGTTTTTTGGAAGATTTTTTGTTATAATTTTGACGCAATACAAACTGCCTAGCGCAATCAATAACTCTCGCTCGAACCATCTCCGTCAGAGGTGCAATTTTTGAAGTAGTAACAATAAATCTCACATCATGATAAAAATAACAAGTGCCCCCCCACTCGTATTGGATGTCAGACGCGCCGATATCTTTTTGGACACTAGAAAATTATCTAACGGTTACTAGCGAAATAAACCAATAGTTAAATAATGCAAAAATAATTATATTGTATGTAATTTTTTTGTCATTCTTTATTTCAAAACCACCGGTGAAAATATCCATCCCTGGCCCTCATCACATGCCTCTCATTTCTCAATAGACCCGTATAATAATAGTCCTCTAGCAATTTAACAAATATGTTGCTCGTTAAATTGCTATTCCAAACTAATATGTTCAAGCTCAGTTAGTTTCCTTCCAAAGGTACAACTCGCAGATATATATATATATATATATATATATACTATACACTGCGTAGGTCGTTTTCTCTGAGTCAGCTTTCATTAGTCGTTTTCGGTAGCTATGTTGTAATGAGCACTATCTTTCAAAGGCCAATATAAAAGTCCACTTCGTCATCATCATCATCAGCTCATAGGGAGAACGGGCCATAAACCATCACGCGGGCCCTGTGCGGATTGGTGGTTGTTAACGAATTCTAAAACAGTGGGGTCCAACGGCTTTACGTGCCTTCCGAAGCACGGAGGAGCTCGAGATGATACATTTTTGGTCACCCGTCCGATGACCGGTCTTTGCAAAAGTTGCTTAACCTCAGAGTTCGCAGACCGAGCACGTTATAGCATCATCGAGCTTCTAAAGTCCACTTACGATGTTAAAAATAGGTAGCCAGACGTACGAAGGTCTTTTATATCCCTTCCAAAAGTACAACTTACGAATCACTATAGTTCATGGCTCGTTCCTTCTTAGCCAACTCCCTTTAGTCCTCTCAGGTAGCGATGTTGTAGAGAGCACTGTCCTATAAATGTGACAAGAAACCAATTTTACTGAAATATATAATAAATGTAGATTTTTTCATTTACTTTGTAAAAATATACGTTAAGTGTTTCGCCTCATGAATTATGTATATTTTAAACTAGTTCTGCCAGCGTTAGCGGCTACTATGCCGTTTATTTTAGATTCGAGAGAAATAGATGCTTATCGCCAATCCCGCTGGAACGTTTTAATTTGTCCGGATAAAAAGTTAATTCTAAAGCCTAGCTGGCAAAAAAGAAAGACAACAATTGTTCCAAGTATAATTAAATAAAATCCGTTCAATGGTTTTCTCGTGGTGCTCAGTCAGAAAAACGACTAAACAGACAATGATTCTAAAGAATATCTCAAAGCTTCGATACTACTTCTTTTTATTCCACAACGAGGAGGTTGGGCTTAATCACCAGATACAATAATAATCTATGTATAAAACCAAACTACAAAACTTAGTGAATGATACGTTGAAAATTATCGATGTTTTCGTAATTATAATGTTTTACAGTTTTTTTTCATGAAATGAGGCTACATGGCTCAGCTTCGTTATCGTCGGCTAAATAGGCAGATTTCTAAGTCCTTGACGAGCGCCCTTCGCCAATTTAATACCGAAAGTATTAAGGCAGCGATTGAGCGCAATAAAGGCTACAAAGTGTTCGCAAGAGATCTGTCTATTGGGCAAAGTCAAATGACGAAGCTGAAAACTGAGGAAGGTAACATCATTTCATCAACACCTGAAATCCTGAGAGAGATCGAGAGTTTTTATGGCCAGCTCTACAAAAACAACTGTTGAAAGCAAGGCTAAAGACCCTAGAGCCTAGCTGACCTGACACAATACCGAAGATATTCCAGACGTCAGCCTGTATGAGATTAGAATGTCTCTCAAGTAGCTTAAGAACAACAAGGTGGCGGGTGATGACGGAATCACAACAGAGCTTCTGAGAGCGGGCGATAAACCGATACTTAAGGTCCTCCAGAAGCTATTCAATTCTGTTATCCTCGAGGGCAGAGCGCCAAAGGTATGGTGATAAGACTCCTATGAAGAACTACAGACCCATCTCACTTCTGAGCCATATCTACAAGCTGTTTTCGAGAGTCATCACGAATCGTCTCAAGCGCAGGTTCGATGACTTCCAACCTCCCGAACAAGCCGGGTTCCGAAAAGGCTACAGTACCATAGACCACATCCAAACGCTGCGGCAAGTTATACAGAAGACCGAGTATAACTTGCCACTTTGCTTGGCGTTCGTGAACTATGAGAAAGCCTTCGATTCGATCGAGACCTGGGCAGTGCTGCAGTCTCTCCAGAGGTGCCAAGTAAACTACAGGTACATCGAGGTGCTGAGGTACTTATACCAAAACGCCACTATGTCGGTCCGATTACAGACCCAAAGCTCTAATTCTATCCAACTACAGCGAGGTGTGAGACAGGGAGACGTTATTTCTCCGAAACTGTTCACAGCTGCGTTGGAGGATATTTTCAAGCTTCTAGACTGGAAAGGATACGGCATCAACATTAATGGCGAGTATCTTACAAACCTTCGGTTTGCCAATGATGTAGTTCTCATGGCTGAGACCTTGGAAAACCTGAACACAATGCTCGAAGATCTCAAAAGAGTGGGTCTTAAGATGAACATGGACAAGACGAAAATCATGTCCAATGCCCATGTTGCACCCGCTCCAATTAATGATGGGAACGTTACACTCGATGTTGTTGACCATTACGTTTACCTGCGACAGACGGTCCAGTTAGGTAAGTCCAACTTCGAGAAAAATATCTCATGCTGAATCCAGCTCGGATGAGCTGCATTCAAGAAGCTACGTGATGTATTCGCATCCAAAATTCCTCAATGTCTCAAGACAAAAGTCTTTGAAGTGTGCGTTGTCAGTGATTACATACGGGAGTGAGACGTGGTCCTTTACTATGGAACTATTGATAAGAAGGCTCAAGCTCACCCAGCGAGCAATGGAGAGAGCGATGCTTGGTATTTCCCTGCGCGATCGAATCAGAAATGATGAAATCCGCAGGAGAACTAAAACAACTGACATTGCTCGGAGGATTGCTCAGCTGAAGTAGCAGTGGGCGGGACACAAAGCGCGGAGAACCGATGGCCGTTGGGGCGGAAAGGTTCTCGATTGACGACCACGCACCGGACGACGTTCCGTGGGCAGGCCCCCTACAAGGTGGACCGACAATCTGGTCAAAGTCGCGGGAAGCTGCTGGATGCGGGCAGCGCAGGATCGATCGTTGTGGCGATCCTTGGGGGAAGCCTATGCCCAGCAGTGGGCGTCCTATGGCTGACGATGATGATGATGATGATGACAGTTTTTTTATTCATTCCTTTATCTAAATAGATAGATAGATTAGATATACACAATAATATATAGACGATATTAACGACCAACCTTAATTTTTTAACCACAATATATAAGAAGTATTCTCAAAATGCACTTTAATATTATGTAAAATAAATATTTTATAAGTTTCATGTATTAACTACTATAACAATGGTTAAATCAATTGTTATGTACCATAATATGGCATTTCGACAGACTAGGGGATAATTGATTTTAATTGATTTTAATCTGAATTAAATAAATAAATAATTATTAAGACTAAATGTTATACAGAAAAATATGTATTCTATCTATTATATTCTATTCGTTTGTATAACGGAATATATTTAAAGTCCACTATGGAAAGTATCAAATCGCATAAAAAACAGCTAACCAAATAAAAAAAATAAAAATTTGTTTATGCTCATTACGTTACGTTAATGTTTTTTTTAATCTTTTATATTTTGTCATCATCTCTACATTTCCCTTAAGCATATAAACATGAGCCTATGCCCAGCAGTGGACTAATATGAGCTGATGATGATGATGATGATGATGACGATGATGATGATTTTCATTAAAATTGGTTTAATAGTTTAACTATTCAGAACTTTAAAGTTTGCATGTCATACCGAGATATTAAAGGCTTTTAATATTACCAAAGTGAATAGAAAATGTATTGTTCGAGGACGGTTGCATTACTTACGATGCATCGAGACAATAGACGCATTGTTATACGGATTCGCCGCTCTGCAAACTTTCAGTGGACAACAGTAAATCTCACCGTCGGAGAAATGGTCACATCTCTAAACATATCGATGCATGCTCAACTCGTCGCTCCGTAATGTGAAACGTGATTTGGCATTTTGTTAACAAAATAAGGTAACAAATCATATGTAAGGTCACATTTTGTGAACCGCAAATATTTTGAGGATAAATTCAACAACATAAATAACAATTTTTATGAAAAAACCTTAAATTTTTATACGCTAGTTTTCAAGAAAAACGCCGAAAGACATTTCGATTAAAAAGTAAAATAAAACTTATGCACTTCCGGTAGTTTCAATTCAAAGGAGCCGAAACAGAGAGGCCGCAATGCCTTCACCGCTTACACGTGCCCGTAGTTTCATTCAAAGGAGCCGACAGAGAGGCCGCTCTTAAAAATATTACAATTTTTGTGTTAGGAAAAGAAAAAATAAAAACTAGCCTGATTTTTTTTTTAATGCTAGGGCCTTTTTTCTCTGATATAATTAGATGTTTTGTCAAATTTGCGGTTGATAAAATGTAACCTTAAATATTTTGTAAAAACTTTAAAATTATGAACTACAGATCTTATTTTATAATTTGTTTGTACAACAGATAACGCCTCTTCGTGTAGCAAAGCGCTCGACTCGATACCCAAAGGTCCGGGGTTCAATTCCCAGCAAAGTGAGTTCGGGTTTGTAATCACAATCCCGCATTTGGCAAGCGTGGTGATTAGGCCTTTAACCATCAGTTGTATTGGTGACTTGATTTCAATGATGGAGGCCTTTGCCCAGCAGTGGGACGTTAAAGGCTATTTACTTTTTACTTTACTTATACAACATGCCAAGTGATAAACACAACCTGAAAGTATAGTTTGTTAAGTTGCTCAATTGTTTTAGAGGTTCAGTGATCGCGGAAACGCTCAAACATCTCTTTCAAAGATGTTTTGATATGTTAAAAGTCGGTACTTACTACAACCATGCTCTTCCATTTACTAAACGCTCAATGCAAAAGATATATCGCAGAGAAAAGGCGACACTTTCAGTACCGCAGCGGGCACACTCCAGCGTTCCTAATTCGTGATTTTATAACGCAAAACTAAGCGATCTTCAACATAAAATTCTTGTGAATACTGTTCCTGCATTTATGACAAAAATAAATACTATTTATTTCATAAAAAATATATATTCAAAAACCTCCGCCTTAAGCTGTAAAGAGCCAAAGTAACTATGTAGTGACGTCAGCAACGTTCCGTTTCAGGTGGCATAATAGAAATTACGTTCCATTTCCTGGTCGTGATTGAAGTCTGCCGCGCCCACCCTAGGGGCTAACTTACACTCGCTAATGTATTGTTCTCAAACTAAAACCGCTGCTGAATATTAGCTGTGAAAAGATTCACATTTTGATTAATTTCTGTTGTGCGTGTTTATTGTGGTACGTAGGTACATAATATTATTTTATTTTTGTTAAATTTCGGTAGAGTATATAATTAGTGTGTTACAATTTTCATTAGTGTGATTATTTGAGATATATTAAGCTTTATTTGAAAAAACTCAACACCCTTTTTAGTAATGGATTTGTAAACTATTTTCTGCATTGTAAAATATTTTAATCCTGACTCTCTCTGACATTATACGAGATAAAACCAACCTTAAACCAACAATACAGTTTCTTACAATCTAAATCAGATTGCAATTAAAATTCTATTAGAGTTGGCACTTAAATTTAATGGGTTTTTCATTGACTTTCAACTCACCAGATGTTAGTGACTAAAGGCTGAATAAACACACACTTTAATCGCCATTCTTGATAAGCTGTCTATTAGTATGTGACCAGGGGAGTAACCACGAGGTCTTATAGCAGTATTATTGCAGTTGTGAAAACGAGACGCGTGTAGCGGCGAATATACTCGCGTCTCTTTTCCACAACTACAATAATACTGCTATAAGAGCTCATAGTCAGGGGGCAGTAGTCTAATCACCAGTTAATAATATTTTATAATTTGCGCGTACTTAATTATTCTTTATTAATAAAAATCAATTGCCACATGTAACTTAATATGATACACACAAAATTATGTGTAACACGATGTTTATAATCAAATATATACAATATTAAGTTTATTTTTAAAACCGTTGACGTCCTACTGCCACGTTGATGCCCATATGTCTCCCCCATTTCTTCCAACTCCAACTCTCATCTATCACCGTTCGTCTAATATCAAGTAAAATGGCTTATTTGCATTAAATCAAACTCAAAATAGGACATGAGCAATTACATAAAAACGTCGCTTTTCAAGGTAAACATCTCCATCGATTTCCAGCCCCCGGGACTCCAGATCACAAGGGCAAACCACCGGGCCGAGGCCGGTTATCGGGATCAAATAATACTAATAATGCCGGACAGAGCTGATGTAAATTTGTTAACGTATATTTTTTATTTTGTTTTTTTTTTAAATGTTGCGGTTGTTTTCTATATTTTTTGTGTTTATTGTAATGGAAAGTGTCCTGCTATGATAGGGCATTTTCCAATATTTTTGACGCTGTAAGGGAGAAAAGAGCTAGACACTTTTCTGAGTTTCTTTCCGGTTCTTTTCAGTACAAGATCTCCCGCCCAGAGTAGACTTACGAACCGATGGCATAGTGACATTCATAAGAGCTACTTGTAGCCTAAACTGAATAAATGATTTTGAATTTTGAATGAACTTTCCGAAAAATTATAAAAATTATAGATAGTGAACTATAAGGGTCTTATAAATAAACAAGGAATAAGCTTCGAATAGTTATTCCGTGTTTTGTCTCTTTGACTCTACTTTGAAATGACGTAGACATGACAGGAACAAAACTCGGAAAACTATTCGGAGCTTATTCTTTGTTTATTTGTAAGGCACTAAGACTATATGCACATTCTCAGAATAGTCTACGAGTATATGGCAGGGATCGAAATTAACATGATAATAACTTAAATATTAAAAATAATAAACTGAAAAATTATCGGATGATTATTTGATAATTATCGACATGAGCCACATTATAATTGTATTTTTATAACATATTAAGAGATGAATACTAACGCGGGCGACTGAAACAAAATAAAAATTATATTTTGTGTTTCTATCACTTTTTTTATCACTTTGACAATCCATGTAGTAACTACAGGGATCTCTAAATGTTTAGCGAGAAGCAAGGAACACGCATATGCGTACGAGATCAAATACATTAAACATTATTGAGCAAGGACATTTTTTGTTATTATCTATTGAAAATTATCCGTTTGTTATTATAATGATAATTATAATTGATAATTATTCTTTTGAACCCTGGTAAAGTGATTACGGTAATAATGATATTGCTAATATATCTACCCATGTATAATTATTAAATAACGCAATGGGGCATGGTAAAAACACTGCTCAATCTTTTTCCTTTATTCAAAAATGCATGCAAAGTAGTTTAACAAATTTATTATAGTTCACTGCTATGATAATAAATAACGCTTCCGATGCCTTTAAAGCTAAGCCTTGCCGTCAAGCGTGATGAGCAGAACGAGCTTTGCAAGCGATATAATTGTTTAATTAACAAGCGGTAATAAGCTGCGCTACAGGCGTTCCCTGGGTGGGTGCCAACACGGTGTTCGCTGTCTGTTAAATGAATATCTAGTGGTTAAAAAGCCACATAGGAAATTCAACCTAAGAGCCTTTCATTACCAGTTAATTTTTTTATGTCTCCACTGCTGGGGCACGAGCCTACCCCTATGAGCCTATGGGTGGATAGCGAAAGCGGGTCATAAACCACCACACGGGCCCAGTGCGGATTGGTTGTTGTCAACGACTGCTAAAGCAACCGATTTACGTACGTGCACGAGAGCGGAGGAGCTCGAGATGATAAATTGTTGATCGCCCATCCAATGACCGGCCTTTGTAAAAGTTGCATAAAATTAGCATTCGCAGACAGAGCGCGTTAATCACTGCTGTGTTATCGAGCTCCACAATATGACCCTTATAAGGTACGTTTCGGTATCCCATACAACCTCCAAGTTCTGTTTTTTTTTAAACCTGTAAACCGTTTTTGATTAAACTTATTATGCTTATGGGAAAAATAGGAATCTAAAAAGTGAAAAAATTGTTCAACCGTATTTATGCGAATTGAGACTATCCTGAATGAACTTTAAATCGCATAAATTGAATTATTAATTTTAAAAAATTGGAACCTTGAAGTTAGTATGGGATATAGAAAAGACTCTTAAGGTTTGGTTTAAACCTTGAAGATCATAACGAGCATAATCATCTTATAGATAGTCACTCGGATTCATTTGCCAAGCTCAAATCATTGTTGTTGCAGAAGTGGCTGCACAATTATTAGTGATTTTTTATTTGTGTATTATTGTTTCATTTAACCCCCCTAATAAATAGTTAATTTTCCTATTAAATAAACTAGTCTTTAAGTTCTTAAATGTTTCTATTGCATGAGGTGTTTACTTTTAAGTGTTTGCAACATTATGTTACTTAATTTGTAAGAATATATAAGAATATTTATGTTAGCAAATGTTGGTAAACCTATAATAAAATAAAAATAAAATAAAGAACTTCACTTAGATTTGAATAATATTAAAAAAAAAATTATGAATAATCCAAAGTGGCTTTTTTTAGATCTGCAGATTATGAATGAATGCAAACGTGCTTTCTTATATTTAAATAGAAATTATTTTTCAAAGTAACTTATGTACCTATAGAGTTGTACCTACATGAATAATTTACGTAAAGACTCATTTGGTAATTCAAAATTCAAAATCATTTATTCAGTTTAGGCTGCAAATAGCTCTTATGAACGTCATTATGCCATCGGTTCGTAAGTCTACTCTGAGCGTTAGTAATGGTAATGTATAATTCAAATTAGTTGGTTTTGCCATGGACACCCATGGGCGGCGGTGATTACTCTCCATCAGGTGACCCGCCTGCTCGCTTTCCTCCTTCTTTTATAAAAAAAAAGTAGCAACCATAGAGTTAAAATTCTTCTACACCAATATTCCAACAATATAAACATATTAGAAACTTATAAAAATGTATTAAAAGACAAATAAAACGACTTTGCTCTTGACTTCAATCTCGGCCAAGATCAAGATTAGATTCATGATGGAGATACATATATAGGGTTGTACGCGCTTAGAAACACAGACGTTGGCAACGCGATTCATTCCTGGTGCAATACAAGGAGTTTAAGAATTGCAAGGGGGCGATTCTTGAAGCTGTGGCTAATTCTCACGCTATAATATCAATTAAGAGTGCTCCTTTTTCTCTTATTCAAAGTCGCTGGTAACCTATTTTTGCCACCGAAAATTCAGGAACGGTATGTAGTTTTATAATACAACTTTTTCTATTTTCATGGTATATTTTATTTCATTAAACACACAATAAACAGATACAGATAAATTGCCTTATTGATAACAAGCAATCTCTTCCAGGGAACGTTGGGTGCAAAAAATAATTAAAAAAAGACAAAAACTATTGTTTCAAATAAAATACATAAACAAAATAATATAGCTAATGTTAATTTAGAAAATGATTCAGAACCTTACCCTTAAACGACTCCAACGTGCAAACTATACATGTTAAGGACTATATATTTAGAGTATGTTCCGATATACAGGTCGACTTTTTTATCACCATTCAAACTTTCTGAGATGACTCCCGTGATACAAACGAACAACTCTTTCTAATGGACCAACTTCCTAGCTGTTCCATACAAAACATCAATATTCATTCGACCAAAATGTATATTAGATGGTGGTCTATTAGAAAGAGTTGTTCGTTTGTATCACGGGAGTCTACTCAGAAGGTTTGGATAGTGATAAAAAAGTCGACCTGTAGGTATACTCCGAGCACTGTCCAGTGCTCTTACTGGTGAGAAATTTGTTCCGTTATGGACTGACAGTATACTGCCGCAGTACCCTAGGGAAATATATGACGTCATAAATCGTCGCCATTATTGTACTGTAAGCACTGGCATTTTCGAGGTAAGGTGCTCTCAGTGCTTTGATCACGTGATCAACAGCGTCCAGAAATGATGACATGGATGACAGCCTTAGAGCATTTATGACAGCATGGATGACAGTATTCTGAACTGCTTTCCGTTTTAAACAGTAACCAGTATAGCTAACTATAAAGGAACGGCTTCGCAGTATACTAAAAATTGACGTCACACCTTACAGTGCTCGCAGTGTATATCGGAATATACCCTATGTTACTATTTTAATTCGAGAAAATTCGAAAAAATCTGATTTAAAAATCACCTTCCACTGGCCTGTAGGACACACCGCCCAGAAACAGATCGGTTGACGGCCACCCTAATACCCATTACTGCCGTTAGATAGATGCTTTTATTAAAGCGCAAATGCTTTAAACAGTCACTAATGAGACAAGGGAAGACTAAACGAATCCACATTATGACTAAACTATTTTAAAAACACATATCGGATCATTAGCAAAAAAATAGTTTGTTTATATTCCACAACTGGAAGAAGCATCTGGCCTTCATCTCAAGGGCCAAAGGTGGAAGAGCACTTTACCCGGAATCGCCGACTGCTGAGAAACTGGTCATCTTATCTCTTCAACAATCAAAATACTACAATGCTACTAAGTTAGTTAGTTAGTTTAATGAAAGTTTGATGTTGAAAATAGTACTAAAGTTGAGGAATTTATCAAGACACGTGTGAGCGTTTGAATTTTGAAAATCGGCTAAAAACTTTTTTTAGAGTTTTGAAAAATGTAAAAAAAATCGGGTTTTTTGGGGGGTATTTGTATACTAAATTGTAAATATTAAAAAAAAAACCGACTTAAGAAAAAATGAAAAAATAGGGTAGGGTATTAGTTTAGCTACAAAATGGCGAAACATTTTTGAAAATCGGTTAATAATTGTGACCTGTAGGTGGTCCCTTTAGATTTGGTATTGTAGAAAAACGGGTATTTCCGTATATAAAAAGTGATGTAGCTTCTTTGATTATTGACCGATCGTCATGGTAATGATGTTAAAAGATGCGGATACAGGCGAGAAGTGCATTCAAGTTGGAATTGTGTTATTTAAAATAAAATGTTTTTTTTTTCGTAAATTGTTGTATTCATTTTCAATGCTCCGATTCTTGCGGGGACTGCGAAATCTGTGAATTTTTTTCTATGGAAATAAAGTCAAAAATGTACCTACTCACAATTTCACGGCACACACTCACAAACTCGTCAAAGAAATGCTCCAAGCGCAAGTTCCAACTAGCGCACTCTGCCAGCAGTTGTAGAATAGCGTACGGTGACAGACTTAGAAAATATAGTAGTATACCTACTGGGTATAGTATAGCTAGCTACAAGCCCTACTACCAATCAAAAAGAGAATAGGAATGTTTTTAAAAGAAAAACACGCCAATAATTAAGTTTCTTTGGCCAGTAGCATAATATTAATTTTATTACACCAAAGAGTTTTTCTGTACAAAGCAACAATTAGTGATGGCTTATCTTTACTAGAAATTGATTAGCTACGCTTGTAGAACCGTACAGTCAGCTACAATATTAAGTATCGCCTTGACAAGAGCCTTGAATAGCCCGTTTATTGAAGGCGGGTGTTTTAAGATTACAAAATAAAATAAAGATAAAAAATATTAACAAAGTTTATCTTTGTACTCTTTATTTTAGAATTAAATTTATAGATATAGATAATAATGTAGATAAATGCAAACGTTTTTGTTTAATTTATTATGTTAAAATAATATTCACTTTATTTAGAGATATAGTTAAACTCCTGTTAAACTGGATTTAAATCTCAGTACTTATAATTCCATTATGAATAAAATGATTACTTTTATTTTAAGATAAAAAAGTATTTATTGTCAAGGTTTAACTTAAAAAATGCTTAGTACATAAACTTTTTATACTATAAAAACATTTACAAGTTTTTAACGTATGGTATTTTCTTAATAATTTCTTTTAACTTTTACCACCACTTCTTAAGCAGTTATCTTCACTCGAACCTGTTCTTCAGCTACTCAAAAAGAGGCAAATTACCGATATTAAGCGTTCGACTGTACAATCTAATTACAAATACAAAACAGTAGTAGTGCGATTAAAATAATTAGCCTTGCCGAAGGCCGCAGTGTCGCGACCGTTGGATAACGGCCAATGTAATAATAGAGAGTGTTCCGCCCTATGAATCTATAAGGAACGGGGAAGTGGATGCTATGAATTATGAGTCATCATCATCATCAGAAATGTCACCGATCCGGCAAAGGAGTATAAGGAGGTATACCTACGTTCCGCCCGCCCAGATGGCAAAAACTTGCTTGCGACGCCAAGGACCACGCCCTTGATCCACAAAAAGCCACCACACTCAAATACACTACATACACTAGTTAGGCTTAAGACACCGTACTCATAGAACAAGGGAACGAAGACCCGGTTAACAAGTGTTTCATACTAGGTATGGACATGTACCTGGGCGCTTTTCCCCACCCCCACAACCCAGTCAACCCGAGCCGAGGTCCTAGCCTTTAGAGGCGCCGTGGGGTTATTCTGCTCCGAATTAGATCCGAACCCTTCGGTAAATCTAGTAGGGAACGGGGACAGGCTTGCGTAATTCCCTCTAAAAACCGTGTGACGGTGTTTCGATCACACGTTTTGAGGAACCCTTTAAGTTTGTAGCCGCTCCCAAACAAGTCTGGTGATGCTGTAAAGGCCGTCTAAAGCCAACAGCAAACTCTCACAAAAAAAAGGGCCACGCGCCGACTGACCGTTAAAAAGCAATTAAAGTTTTATTAAATAGACTTATTGAATTGACAAAATAAAACTTTATAGGATACCGAAATATATAAAGGCTATATTGTTTTATAAAGTTTACGGGAACACTACATATTGAAATAAAACTAACTTTACGGATCTTCTCGCGGTTATTTTAGACATTGATTTAGTTTTTATCCTGCTGTTCCG
Organism: Eudonia mercurella; assembly: GCA_963082485.1. NCBI lineage: Eukaryota > Metazoa > Arthropoda > Insecta > Lepidoptera > Crambidae > Eudonia > Eudonia mercurella. The sequence continues at coordinate 7,845,685 of OY720024.1, read as the reverse complement.
AACCCTTTGCAGGGTCCGTGGTCACAGGGAGTCTATGGCGTTGGTCGTTGTAGTTACTTGCATGCAGTCTTTTGATTTTAATCGGGTGCATTTCGTTTCCTTAAAACCAGCAGATCGTATTTTTTATGTCTGGCGTGAGCTTTTAAGGCTTTGACCACGGATTCTGCATAGGGTTCGAATCGGTAGGATAAAATCCAATTTAATCCATGTGTAAAATAACCGCGAGAAGATCCGTAAAATTAGGTCTATTTGTTTTATATAAGGTCACATTTCATCAACTGCAAATATTTTGAGGATAAATTTAACAACATATATAAAATATTTTTTATGAAAAAATCTTAATTTTTTATACGCTAGTTTTCAAGAAAAACGCCAAAAGAAATTTCGATTCAAAAGTAAAATAAAGCACTTTCGGTAGTTTCAATTCAAAGGAGCCGAAACAGAGAGGCCGCAATGCCTTCACCGCTTACACGTGCCCGTAGTTTCATTCAAAGGAGCCGACAGAGAGGCCGCTCTTAAAAATATTACAATTTTTGTGTCAGGAAAAATATAAAAAAAAACTAGCCTGATTTTTTTTTAAAATCCTAGGGCCTTATTTCTCTGATATAATTAGATGTTTTGTCAAAATATTTGCAGTTGATAAAATGTGACCTTATATAAAGGCTCTTAATGATCATGTTTAAAACCGTTCCAAATATTAATGAGAAAAGAGAAAAATTGTATTAGGGAGATAGGTATGATATTACATAAAGTCAGAGTAACAAAAGTTACCTGGGAGAAGTTAGCGTTCCGTTGCTCGATATCTTAAGTCTGGTAAGTGTCATAGCTATTTGCATTTTTGTCGACTCCAAGCGCAGAAAAATACTATTTACTACTTCGGATTACTTGGAGCACTACACTTTTCTAGAAACAAACTAAAAATCATACATTCTCTTTTTGTCTAAAGTGTTTTTAATTAAACATCAAAGATGAAACGATTCGCTTGCAAAAATAACGATGAAAAGCAAATAGTAAAACGAATAATTCACGATGAATGATGTTGGTACCTATTAATTAAGTAAATAAAGTGTTTAGTTAATCAACTTTTAAAATTATCTTTATATGTTTACATAAAATTTATAAATTGAAAAAAAAAGACAAAGTGCTAAAAAAAGAGATTCGAACCCGAATAGGAGCCCTATTCAATGTCGACAACTATGTCATCAACATCCGATCTTAATATTTACAAATATTGAAAGATCAGTTTTTTATGAATGAGTCATTGGATTGAGCCACGATAACATAGTGCACCTGACCCGGCGTGCGGGTTTCTCTTTTTTAAATTTGTAATTTTTTGTTGGCAACAAAATTTGCGTAAAATTATATGTAAATAATCATAAAATTTATACTTTTTTATTTGTTTTGTATGTGTTTCTGTACCATTTATGCGAGTATGAAGAAGCTTTGGTAAGTTCTATTGTGCGAATGCCTTCAAAGAGTTTTTAAGTTGGTAAAACCATCACGAGATATCGATGCTCAGTGTTGTAAGCGAAGTCGCTGGCAAGTCGCTACTACGAGTATAATAATATCATTTTGAATTTGCAATAACATTGGTAGTGGTAAAGTGCATTTTCATCACCGCGCACAGCTAAAGTAAAGTGGTTGATCCGTTAAAAAAAATACCTAATTACATATTTTTTTTGAAATATTACTTTACATTACAAACCAAATAAAGAGCGAAAAGAGAAAAAAAATTAATAGAAAATTGTGTCATAAACAAGTTGTTAATTTACGTTATATATAGTTCAAGATCTTAAGCGCTCTTTAAATAGCGATGTTATTTTTTCTTTAGTACTCACGGTAAATCACTTGCTAGGTATTTTTATCTCCGTGTTTTGTCTTCCGTTCTGCTATTAGTAACAATCGGTTGGACAACACGTGACTCACTTCGTTTTGTCCCTTTATAAAACGTATATATCCTTGATGATTAAATAAATAAATAAAAAAATAATTTACGTTTAAACTAGTTAGTTATGGGATTAAAATGAATCATAATAAAACTTTATACTTAATCATTTTAAATTTTAATCCTGTATTGGTGGTTTTTTTTTACGTGTCTAGAATTTTATGTTTGATAATACTTTACTCAATGTAACAAATGCTTAGATACACAAGATACACATGAAAAAATGAATAATTATTCATTTTTTACGCTCATTCAGCAAATGATAAAATACCTCCGTTCGATTGTAAAATATGTAAATAAGTTAGTTTAAAGATTACTAACCTTTTCATATCGTTTTACTAACACATTTCACTATGTAATCTTAAATATGATTAATAATAATGAATTGAATTAAATAATAATAATGAAGCGTTTATTTCACACCACTTACCTTTATATCATAGTCGGTGAATATCCAAGCCGCTATTTGAAGATATATCACTTTCCACCAATTAAAACTGTTGTTCAATGTAAACGTCAACACGCGAATGTCCACAAACCCAGTACCAATTAATTATACCACTATAACCTAACACCAATTAAAGTAATTACCTAAATGGAACTGTGTTAATCTAACTGCGCGAACTGAACCCGGGTAGGCACTTTATATGAGGAAACGGCAATCTATATACGACTATTCGACAGCACTGATCACTAATAAGTCCGAACTGTTATTGAAGAGATTTAATTTGAGATTAAAGTCTGAGTGGCACTGCTGACCGGCGAACATACGATCGGTACCTGAAACAAGATGATTGCACAATTAAAACAGAATTTGTCAATGTTCAACAATCCTTGGAGATTTCGAGGGACATAAAAATGAATTTTAACTTTTATTTTTAAGTGTTAATTGCTACACTTAAGCTGAATTAAATATTTTTATATAAAATACAGTGAAAAAATTAAACGCAGTGCAGCTGCCCGGCTTGCGGAAGACCCAGGTTCGATTCCTGCCTGGGTCGTGTGGGCGTTTAATTTTTTTCACTGTATTTTATATAAAAGACATAAAAATGTGGAACGATAATCACATTTTGATATCCCTTTAATATTTTGACCGTCACAGCATAAATGCGTCGCCTTGTCCCTATACGCACAGGAATAGGGATTCCAAATTTTTTAAATATCCTTTTTTTGTGTTTTTTGAAAACTATAGGTATTATCGATCATTGCCGATGTTGGCATGCAGGGCACGCTATAGTTTGTCGATTATAGCCGACTGTGACGGTCATGAGGTACCTTAATATTAAAATTAAATAAAATACAAATTAAAAAATTAAATTAAAAATACCTTAAAATATAAAAGTTGCTTAGGTATCCCGATGACGCAACCAATTAGATTTGGATTCAAATATGAGATATTTTTTTACTGACGTTATTTAATTTTTTATCATCATCTTCAACCTATAATCGTCCCACAGCTGGGCTCAGGCATTTGAATAAATAGCACATTGGAGATTTTGCTTAACCCATCAAACATAAAACCATTTTTTTATTTTTATTAGAAAAGAGTACTTTTATCCTTGCACCCAATTTAATCTTGCTACTATTTTTTTTACTCTAGTCCAGAATGTCTGGAAAGTAGGTGATTATTGGGCATTCTACTTCACTTTTTCTTAATCGTTCGCTCACTCCGTTCGCTCACTGGAAAAAGCGAAGTAGAATGTCCAATAATCGCGCGATTGAAAAATCAACGCCACTCGTGTTTTGGACAATAATCGTTGAGAAAAATTAAAAATTAGTTTACTAAAAATGCTACTCACTGATTAGAATCAGGACGTTCACTTGACTTCACATTACGCATTAGGTAACACCAAAATATTATAATAAGAAATGTCTTTTACTTTAAGGTGCGTATCTGATGAGGTATGTGCTGTTGAACAAAAATCAATAGTCATTCAGAAATGAAACCTTCACAATGCAGATTACAGATTAACCAGATACAATAAATTATTTTATATGTTTAAAGGTACTTAAAACCATTGAGCTATACTTAAAACATATTAAAATAATTTTTATGTTATGTGGTAGATTGCTCAAGATTATTTCCAGCCAGATTGGTCGTACCATCGTCATAAGTCATAAGTTATTTTAGGTACCGGGAAATGAAATCTTCACATGGTTTTAAAATTATTTTTAAAACATGTGGCTGATTGCTCAAGACTCTTTCCAGCCAGTTTGGTCGTACCACGTATTAAGATTTTTTAAATATAGGTACCTGGAAACGAAATCTTCACATGGTTTTAAAATGATTTTTAAAACATGTGGCTGATTGCTCAAGACTCTTTCCAGCCAGTTTGGTCGTACCACGTATTAAGATTTTTTTAAATATAGGTACCTGGAAATGAAATCTTCACATGGTTTTAAAATGATTTTTAAAACATGTGGCTGATTGCTCAAGATTCTTTCCAGCCAGTTTGGTCGTACCATCGTATTAAGATTTTTTAAATATAGGTACCTGGAAACGAAATCTTCACATGGTTTTAAAATGATTTTTAAAACATGTGGCTGATTGCTCAAGACTCTTTCCAGCCAGTTTGGTCGTACCACGTATTAAGATTTTTTAAATATAGGTACCTGGAAACGAAATCTTCACAAGGTTTTAAAATGATTTTTAAAACATGTGGCTGATTGCTCAAGATTCTTTCCAGCCAGTTTGGTCGTACCATCGTATTAAGATTTTCTAAATATAGGTACCTGGAAACGAAATCTTCACATGCTTTTAAAATGATTTTTAAAACATGTGGCTGATTGCTCAAGACTCTTTCCAGCCAGTTTGGTCGTACCACGTATTAAGATTTTTTAAATATAGGTACCTGGAAACGAAATCTTCACAAGGTTTTAAAATGATTTTTAAAACATGTGGCTGATTGCTCAAGATTCTTTCCAGCCAGTTTGGTCGTACCATCGTATTAAGATTTTCTAAATATAGGTACCTGGAAACGAAATCTTCACATGCTTTTAAAATGATTTTTAAAACATGTGGCTGATTGCTCAAGATTCTTTCCAGCCAGTTTGGTCGTACCACCGTATTAAGATTTTTTAAATATAGGTTCTAGGATCTACTTTACACATTTTCAAGGTCTTCGTCTATTGGATGCAAAGGTTTTTAACAACATGGAATTACAGCACAACTTAAACTGGATGGGGCTCCTGGTCTCCCAGGACTGGATCCCCGAATAAGTTAGTACTATGAATAACATTTGTCAAAGTAGTACCTCGACCCATAGGAAAACACTTGTGTATTTTGATTAGAATCAGTTGCCAATTGTCTTTATCGACTCCGATCTACTCAACACATTTTCAAGGTTTTCATAATAGATAAACACTTGTGTTTTTTGATCTAAGTCAATGCAGACAACTGTGCAGGGAATTATTAGTTACCTTATTTATATCAATCCTACCAACAACGACGTATGCAATCACTACACACACACACACTCACACACGTTACCTACGAGTTCGACTACTTCCCATTTCAATGCTGACAAAAACAATTTTAATACGGGTTATTCCCAAACGCCTCCAATCTTTTGTTTGGAAAATATAAGAAGTTCAAACATTGATTCCTAGACTCCTCCAAAGACTATTATAAAAAATATTATTTAAATATTAGTATAGTAGCACGATAGCGCAGCGGCTAGCGCGTTCGGCTTGCGATCTTGTCCGCTAAGCAACTTTCGCAATGCTGAGTCGCTGGATGGGTGATCAAATTTAAAACATCTCGAGCTCCTCCGTGCTAAGGCGCGTTAAGCCGTTGGTCTCGGTTGTTGTCGTAAGATGATAGTCGCTAAAACCCATCAACCGCATTGGGCCAGCGTGGTGGGTTATGACCCATTATCCTCACGTGCTATTGTCCACGTGGGAGGTCTGTGCTCAGCAGTGGATCGTTTATAGGCTGATGTTGATGAAATATTAGTATAATTTTTTAGTTCTATTGTCCTCAGAGTAGCTAAAATTAGTATTTTCTGAAGTTGTCTGCGGAGTTTGAGATTAACCCGGTTACCATTTTTTTAATTACGGAGGAGAATGAAAATCGATTAACAAATTATTATATTCGTATTTTTTCTGTGGAGGACTTTGGGACAATTTCTTGGAGGAGAATGGGAATAACCCTTTAATATAAACAAAATTAAAAAGATAAAGCTAAGTTTATACTGTTTAATTGACAAACGCATTAAACATAAATTTTCATAATAACATAAACAACACGCCATATTCCCACAAGTGGGATAGACAGAGCAACAGGTAACAATTATGTCATGCTGAAGCCACGTTTAGCAACAAGTCATCAGATAGGATTTCCATAACAGTACCTTTTCATGGTTTAACTTATTAATGCAAATGTCTATTTTAATACGTACCCATTAAATATGGTTAGATTTATTTATTGTGGGAATAAGTCATCTTTTGTATTCATATACATAAACACAGAAGTTATAAAAATAGACTGCCTCACGGTAATCGAACCTGCGTCTCTCGATATCCGAGCGGTTAACTTTAAAGTTACCGAGACATTTGTCTAGTTTAGTACATCGAAAATAATTTTAGAGTGTGAGGAGCTCGATGGCGCAGTGGTGAACTCGATCAGCGATTGTGGTGGTTAAGCAACTCTCGTAAAGACCGATCATGAGATGGAATGTATTAATAAATTTCATGCTTAGTGAAAACAGTCCTAATGTTGCACATCCGGACAATCGCTGTCAGCGCTTTATCGAAAGGTTGCTGACCTTTTTTACACAGCAAATGTTAAAATATGTATGTTATACTTTACTTACGCTGCAACTTTTCACACTAATCGATAAACTATATAATTTGCTGAATATTAAAAAAACCAGAGGTTTTCAACATTGCTTCAATTTTGTAAATACTTCATTGCTACTAATAAAACCTACATATTTATTTATATTGCAATACTTGATTAAATACTTTTGCTTAAACGTAAACTCGTTAAAATATAACTCGTAAAATATAACTGGTAGTTAATGTAGTGGTTAGATACTTGACTATAACGCGAAAAAGGCTCAGTTCAAGTTGAATGCTAGTAGCAGCATTTTGTTTGATGAATGCAAGCATTTATGTGTATATCGTATACGTAACTGATTGTAGTACAGAAGGTCAAACTATCGGCTAAACCTGTCTTACTTAGAATTGATGTGTTTTATAAGACCAATAAGTATTAAGTACCTATGTATTAAAGGTAAAAATAAAAAAAAAAGTATTTGGAATTAACAGTTTTTACATACGGTGTATGTAATCTTGAAATTAAAAACTAGCACTGGTAGTTTAGTTGTATACAAACAAATGAAAAAAATAAATTAAAAATAAATTAAAAAAAAGTTGATCACTCCTGCCTAGTAAAATAGCTTGTTAAACACTTTTCTCCAATAAATACCCGAAAAATGGTAGTCGTCGTATCAGTGCTTCCTAAGTCAGATTGACCACTAGTAGACACGCCAAGCCCAGTAGTTCGACCACTAGTCAGTGCTTCAGTACTCCGACGTCGCTCGCCCCGAGAATCATCCAGAAGATATACACCGAAATAATGTTCGTAAGTTTTGAATATTATTATTATTTTTTTATTAATATGTTGTGTCATGCATGGTCAGTCATCTGATGGGTGGTCGACCATTACCATCTCGAGTACCTATATGCTTCGGAAGGTATATCAAGCGGGTGATCCCAGCTGCATCTGCAACCGTTATCACCACCAAACCGCACTGGGTCTGCGTGGTGGGCTGTGGTCCGTTCTCTCTATGTGTAGAGAAGTCATTATAGAAGGTCTGTAGAGGAGCATTGACCTAGATCAGCAAATGTTATTATTAAATCATCCTAGCATTTACTATCATGTTGGGTCATGTCGAGTCATGTCAAATGTTAATATCGAGTCTCTAATATTTATTGTTATTTCAGGTCTGAAACCAAGCAAATTAAACGCTCTGCCAAGAAAAGCTGTGTGTCAACCAATTTGTTTGACTCGGACAACGAAAGCATAAGGTAATTTGCGTTGACTACTTTTAAAACTAAGTATTAAAAATGTGTCAACATATTGTATGTTTTCTTATTTGTATATCGGCGATATTAATAAGTAAAGTAATGTATGTTTTTTAATTACATTTCTTATCTTTCTAGCACTAAGAAAAAATGCCTGTACTCGTCCTCGTCGGTGCCTAAGACCTCAACGACGATTGCGAAAAAACAAGAAGCGTCCAGCTCCGCTTCAAACTGGCTAAATGATTCGGAGTCAGATGACGAAGTTTTGCCGCCACCACGCGAGACAAACCAGGTCAACGACAGCGTACTAACGCGACGTGTACCAGGCGGGGTAACGCGTCGGACTGCGAAGCTCAGCGGTGAACTGGTGGCGGAGCTGCGTCTCTACAACGCTGAGGAGGTGCACAGTCTCACCGGCTTTGAAAGGTGTGAAAAGGCAATAGTTTGGGTTCGACTACAAGGCGAAGCAGAGTCTCCTGAATTATTGACTATAAAAAAATTTGTTAAATTAGCCAAATCAAAATTTACTGAAGAGGGGGTATTCTTTAGTGATAAAAACAAAAAATAGTTACAGTCAGCTGGGTCCATTATAATTAGTTACACTCTCTTCGGAAAATTTTGACTTAAATGGTTTTACTTTTATATTGTGTGTTAGGTTTTAGATCATTTTATATGTAATATTACATTTTACTTAAAAACGACTTTAACCTCTTGTAAATTTTTTAACACAGTGAAAAAATCATAATGGTTAAAACTATATTTTGTTCAACTTGCAACTTATCCGTTAAAAATAATTCTTTCTCTGCTCATTTAAAAAGTATTTTACACAAGAATAATAGTTCTGTCGTTGAGAGCGAAGGTATCGAAAAAGTTCATAGCGCTTTTCGCGGTCGCATAGCGTCGTACCGGATTCGATGCGAGGACGTCATCGGTGACGATGAAGAACGTATGCGTGTGTTTACTCCTGCTGAGTTTTTAACGCAATTACGCTCCCGCGTAAAACTTTTACTCTTAGCCCGAATTGAGGCTTATGCAAACCTTAAAGTAAATTTTGAATTGTTTTGTGAATTTTTTCTGCATAAGGATGATTCACTTTCAATTAAATCTTTTGCTACTGAAAACACTATCTTACATCAAAGTTATAATTTTGATGAAATGTACACAAACATTAGCCATAAAATTTGTAAAAAAGTTGAAGAATTTGAGGAAAAAGATAGTGGTTGGGCTTATTTACGAAGCTTGTATCTAGAAGTAAATATAAACAAATATAACCCGTTGAGAGCCTCGGGTTACTTACATTTACCTAGCGTCATAAAAAACAAACGTGCATGTATCAACATTAAAAATTCAGATGATTACTGCTTTTTGTGGTGTGTTATGGCAGCACTTTTTCCTGCAAAAAATAACGCACACCGAACGACAGCATATCCGCACTTTGAAAGTGTACTTAATGTCAAAAATATGACATTTCCAGTAGGGTTCGCGGATATAAGAATTTTTGAAAAGAATAATCCCGACATAAGTATTAATGTTTATGGCCTTAAAAATAACACTAAGGTTGTTGGACCTCTGTACAAATGTGAATTTCGAAAAGGACATCACGTCAACATGCTTTTTCTTGAAAATGGAAAACGCACACATTACTGTTTAATTAAAGATTTATCTAAATTACTTCGCAAGCAGTTAACTAAACATCATTCCAAAATATTTTTATGTGAGGATTGTATGATATTTTTTGACGACAATCTTAAACTCGAAGCTCACGTTTGCAGTGGTGTAGCAACAACGTTACCTAATCAGGGAACTCTAATACAATTTGAACATTATGAACGTATGCAAGACATGCCCTTCGTCTTATACGCAGACTTTGAATCTTTGTTAGAGCCAGTTGAATCAAATTCTGGAACAAGTTGCACAACGATTACGCAAAAGCATGTACCAGCTGCATTTGCTTACTATGTTGTATGCTCCTACGACAGCTCCCTTAATAAATATGTGTCTTATCGAGGACCTGACTGTGTGAAACATTTTTTTGATAACCTTCTATCTGATATTACTGTAATTTATAATATTTTACATTCATCGATCCCTATGTTCTTAACAGATGAAGATAGAACCAATTTTGTTCAAGCTAAAAATTGCTATCTTTGTAACAAAATATTATTTGACGACAAAGTAAAAGATCACTGCCATCTTACTGGGCGATATCGTGGTGCAGCTCATTCTTATTGTAATATTAAATATTGTTTGCCTAAGTTCGTTCCCATATTTTTTCATAATTTAGCTGGTTACGACAGTCATCTTTTCATACGACAGTTAGGAGAATTATCCGGTAGGATACAAGTGATTGCAAAAAATAAAGAAAATTACATATCGTTTACCAAATTTTTTCAAATCAATAACAAAGCTATTATGCCTGTTCGTTTTGTCGATTCTTTTAAATTTTTAGGCACAAGCCTAGAGAAGCTAGTTGCAAATTTAAATACAATTGATTTCAAACATCTGACATTTTTTTTTCCTTATCAGGAACATTTTAATTTACTTAGACGTAAAGGGGTTTATCCTTACGAATACGTCACTACTTGGAATTCTTATGATGAGGAAGAAATACCTCCTCTTAAATGTTTTTTTAGTAAATTGCATAATTGTAACATATCAAAAGCAGATTATGAACATGCAAAAAGAGTATGGCAAACCTTTGAATTACGGAGCCTTGGAGAATACACTGATTTATATCTTAAGTCAGATGTACTTTTACTAGCGGACGTCTTCGAAAGTTTTCGAAAAACTTGTAAGACGAATTATAAACTGGATCCTTCTTTTTACTTAACAGCACCTAGCCTGAGTTTTGACGCTATGCTATTAAAAACAGATGTTAAATTAGAATTAATAAATGACTTGGAAATATTAAGAATGATACAAAAAGGCATTCGCGGTGGTATATGTTTATGTTCTACAAGATATTCGAAAGCCAATAACAAGTATTTACAAACTTATGACCCCGCAAAAAGTGATAACTTCCTTGTTTATATTGATTGTAATAATCTTTATGGTTATGCTATGTGCGCTTATTTACCTCATTCAAATTTTAAGTTATTAAGTGAACTAGAAATTTCAAATATAGATTTTCAAAATATGCCTATTGACGGGGACATTGGTTATATACTCGAAGTAGACTTAGAATACCCTAATCATTTGCATAATTATCATAACGATTTTCCATTCTGTGCTCAAAAATTTGCTCCTCCAGGATCTAAAACTTCGAAATTGATACCAAATTTATACGATAAGTTTTTTTATGTCATTCATTTTTCCTACCTGAAAACATGCCTAAAACATGGTTTATTATTAAAAAAAATACACAGAGTAATTCAATTCAATCAGAGTCCATACCTAAAACAGTATATTGATATGAACACTGAGTTACGGAAAAAGGCAAAATCTATATTTGAACAGGATTTCTTCAAACTTTTAAACAATAGTATATTTGGTAAGACATTAGAAGATACTGAGAAAAGGGTTAGCGTGAAGTTGGTTAATAAGTGGAATGATGAAAAAAATATAACAAAGAAAAGTTTCGGTGCTGAGCAACTAATAGCTCGACCAAATTTCCATAGTGCTACAATTTTTACAGAAAATTTTATAGCTGTTCAAATGAAACCTGAGACAGTTACTTTAGACAAACCCATATACATTGGCTTTTCTGTATTAGAAATATCCAAAAGTCACATGTTTGATTTTCATTACTCTATTATGAAACCTTTTTATGGGGAAAAATTAAAGCTTTGTTATACGGATACTGACAGTTTTCTTTATTCAATAGAAAGCAAAGATTTTTATACAGATTTAAAGTTGAATTTCCTTAGATATTTCGATACTAGTAATTATCCATTAAATAACTGTTTCGGTATACCAAGTCTTAACAAAAAAGTCCCGGGTCTCTTCAAAGATGAACTAGGTGGAAATTTGATTTCTGAGTTTGTTGGTTTAAGATCAAAATTATACTGTATAAAAACAGTACAAGAGGAATTAAAAAAGGCTAAAGGTATACAGAAACAGGTTTTAAAAAATGTGCATTTCGAAGATTACTATAATGTATTAGACAAAAATACTTTTTTAAGAAAGAAAAACATTATTTTTAAATCTTTAAAGCATGAAATATTTACCCAAGAACAGAACAAGATAGCTTTGTCAGGTAATGACGACAAACGCGTAATATTAAAAAATAAAATATCTACTATGTCTTGGGGTCACTGGGATTATATATTTTAACAACGATTGTTTTCACTGTGTTTTTAAATCTTATTATACTTAGAGCTTGAGAAATAAAAAAAATGTATTATTATTTATTATCATTACTAAGATTCATTGTTTGAATTAAAAATAATATGAACTTGTTATAAAGTATTGTAACCCGTATTTCAATATACTTAAGTACTTAGATATAATCAATATTTTGATTAAAAAATGATAATTAATTATGTAGTTGCTTTTGCTCAGATTCATTGTTTGAATAGGAAATGTAACTAATATTATGAAATGTAATGTAAATTTACTGTACCTACCCAGCTGTTTTAATATACCTAATAAAATATAAAAGTAACAAACTAACTTGCATTTTTATTTAATTTAGTATATACATTATTATAATAAAACATTGACGGTAAATAAGTAAGAAAATTCTAACGCAAACAAGTTTGAACAAGTTAGTTTCAGAGTAGGTTGTGTAATACAACTCTTCTGACTATAAGGTAATATGAAACCTATTTAATACAAATCAGGTCACGTTATTGCTAAGTTAATCATTTTTTATTAATATCAATAATGTTTTTTTATTTTGCTAAATTGCAAATTACATGTTGTTGCAAAATCTTATAATTTTCGAGTAAGCAACCTACATTGTACCTACATACAAGTGTTGCTGTGTCATCATCAGTGGTCGGAGTAGGTATATTGAATTAAGGTCACTGACATCAAACGTATATGTTAATATGGATACTCCTCCGAGTTTCCGGATTATTATGATAAAAATACCGAAACATCGAAATTATTACATGAAACTAGTTAAAAATGTATCAATACTCTCAACGCTATGCTGCTAGTGGCGTAGATGACCAGAATTTAATAGTAAAAAATGACTGGTGTGTAAAAACCTTGTTGTAGTAAAAGTGTTGGAGTAAAAGCCTAAGCATGTATAAAATGATATAATAATAATATTCATTTCAACACACGACATCCGGCAAACAGGGTCTTTTGTCCTCTTATCTCTATGCTCAACGCATCTGACCAATTAGAATCAAGTATCCAGGATGACTCATTGACTGTTTGTTCGAAAACAATGCGCTCGCACCGACATCCAGACCAAGTGGCTCACTCACTTATTTCGGTTCGTGGAGTGCGCTTATTTTATGTGTTGTGAATATCTTGACTTGACCCTGGCTTGTTTACTGTCTTCTGAAATCTACTTAAAACGACGAATTTGGCTTATAACTACGGACATCGATTTATTACTCTTGGATTGGGCCCATTTGAAGTTGTTTTTGTACGGGTAAGTTTTAATTATTTTCACTATTTAAGAAGGTTTTAGAACTTGGAAACAGTTAAAAAAATCACTTTATAGCAATCATCACAGCGCATGAGAGTCCGGTACGCACACCGCAGGGCTATCACCGCTTCAGTTAAAAAAAACACTTTATATGAAACAGAATTTCATTATCGACTTTACAGTTGTGTATGTATATATTGTAAATTTAAATCATTGTTTTAGGTGAGATATAAATAAATATGGCAAAGGTCAAGGCTGAAACAGTGCAAAAGTGGTTATTGCACTATCCTGAGCTACTTTACGATAACGCTAGTGGCACTATATACTGTACAAAGTGTGAAAGTCATTTGAAAGCTGTGAATAGAGGCAACATTACCAAACACATTGAAGGCGCTGTACATCAAGGAAAATTTAAGAGACCGCAAGAGGAATTTTACTTCGACCTCATTAAGTTCCTGATTCTATGCAATATTCCTTGGTCGCAAATGAAAAATCCAGCGTTCAAAGAGTTTTTTCAGAAATATATGTGCAGTACTTGTTGTTGCGTTTGTACCAATCGTAAAGTGGTTGACGAATCACAGTTACGAAAAGTTTATTTGGAGAAGTTTTATAGGAATAAAATCAATTCGATTTATGAAACTAATAAAAATGAGAAACTATGGATATCGCTGGATGAGACAACAGACATTTTTGGTCGATACATAGTCAATTTCCTAATAAAACCATTGCATCCTAGTAATAGTGCAGGCCGGCCTTATTTGATTGCTTGTAAAATGCTAACAGCAGTAAATGGACAAACAATAACACAATTTGTACTGCAATGTCTAGAAAATTTATGGCAAAACACTTTTGAAGCGAAAGTTGACAATATTTTAATGCTTTGCACTGACAGTGTAGCGTACATGCTATCTGCAGGGCGAAATTTAAAACATTACTTACCTGAAATGAAGCATGTGACATGTTTGGCGCACGCTCTTCATCGTGTAAGTGAGCAGATAAGGTCAGAATACAACGATGTTGATATTCTTATATCAAATGTTAAAAAAGTATTTTTAAAGGCTCCTAGTAGGGTAAACATTTTAAAAGAAAAATATCTTGACTTACCGTTGCCTCCGCAACCAGTCATTACCAGATGGGGTACTTGGTTACAGGCAGCATCTTACTACGCTCAACATTTAGATAAAATAAAAGAAGTTTTATCCTGCTTGAGCAGTTCTGATGCTATAGCCATACGAAACGCAAAAAACATTTTGGAAAAACAAAATTTAGAAAATGATTTAAAATATATTGAAGAAAATTACTCTATTATACTACTAGCCCTAAAAGAGTTACAAAAACAAAATTTATCTCTAGCTGATTCACTTTTAGTATTTGATCAAGTAAGGGCTACGCTTAACGAGTGCAATAATGAGAATATAAAAAATAAAATAGAATCAGTTATGGAACGAAATCCAGATTTAGATACAATTAGAGAATACAGCGAGAGTATTGAAAAAAGCGTAGCAAATAATCAGAAACTTTATTTCAAATTCGCTCCATTGACATCTACAGATGTTGAACGATCATTTTCCACTTACAAATGGATCTTAGATGTTAAAAGAAATAGCTTAAAATTAGAAAATATTGAAAAAATTATAGTTATTTATTTTAATTGTATAGAGACAGAAAATCAAAATGTAGAACTTGTAACCGATGAGGATTAAAAATAATTATTTTTAATAAAACTGTAATAATGATTATTTGTATTAACAATAAACAATTTTGTTTGCTTACATATGGTTTTTTATTTTATTACTCTATTTACCAAATTTTTGGAAACTCCGGTACATTCCGGAAGAAATGCATGTCCATGTTATGATATCATGACGCAAGTATCTAAAATCAATATACCTACTCCGACCACTGGTCATCATATACCTACATTAATATAAATGGGTTTCAAATTAGTTTTAATTTCAATTATCAAAGTGTAGGCGTCAGTAGTCCAGCTAGATAATATCAACATGGTAAGTAGTTTAGATAGTTTTATACGATTATAAAATAATTTTATTCTTACTGTGATTGTGTCGCTATTTGGTGAAAAGTGGACTATGTTAGTCTCTGACTAACCCTTCGAGGATAATTGTTGTGGTTATATGTATGTAATTAATTATTTTATTTTATTTCATTTTTTAGAATACTCAAGAGAACTCGTTGTCGTTCAGCATCAACAAGGAGGTCGTGCAATCGACATCTCCGACTTTTGAACAGAACGCTCAAGATATGCTCGAGGGATTTACAGAGGAGTATCCGAATTGGAGAGCAGATGAATTGCGATGCGATTCCCCGCTGTATAACAAGGTGATGAGAAATATCACAAAGAAGAGACCTCAAAAAAGAAGTTATCTGAAGCAACATCATTCTTACGTGATGAAAAGTTCGCTGATTCAAGGTCGTCGATTAATAAAGATTGAAGTGTTAGACTTGGAAAAAAATCATACTGATCCATTATTATGTGCGCAGTATGTGGTAACAGAGCATATTGACCCCATAATGGATCAAACAGAGGCTATCATTAGCAATATATCAAAAAAAGTTTGTGGATATAGTTATAGTTTTTAAGAAATTTTCAAATAAATATAATTTAATTGAATACTAAGATCGTTTCATTCAACCCTTTTTCCTTTAGTAAATAAAACAAAAAAATACTTAGACACATTTTATTGAGGAAAATACTGTATTACATTAATAAATCAAGTAACATTTAAAGTGTACCACTTTTTTAGACACAGAACATTTTTTAAAGCACACATTTTTTTATGATATTCACAATTAAATTTATTTACATCTACATGGTAATCACTATATAATTTTAAAAAGTTAGGACAACCTTTTTCTTCTAACTCCATTATTTCGCAATCTTGACATAGCTCGCGAACCCACATTCCTTTTTCCAATCCCTTTACTAATACCTTCTTACTGCTTAAATAAGGAACTATTATTCGTCTAAATTCGCGGTAATCAATGAATCCCTCGCTCCATTTGAGCCCGCGATTCCTTTCTAACCAACGGACTTGCTTCTTTTCTTCATCTGTTAGATTTTTAAAAGCATATGGTGGCTTAATTAAGAACGTCTGCGTATGATTTTTAGTTGCTATTGATAACTCTTTTACAATAAAATTATTTTTCAAATCCTTAAATCCTTGCATATCCACTATAATAGTTTCGTTATTCATGATAGCTTTTTCACAATGCTACTCAGCGGTTTGTATTCAAATATGCAATCGTTCAGTATAAGACAATATGCGGCGGTCTGATCAGGTATCTCTTGATCTGTTTCGATTTCTACTCTTACATCGATTGATCCCTTTAACATTTCTTGTTGGCGAGAACAGTCAATAACAAATAAAGGAGCAATATCTTTAAAATCTTTTAAACTCAACAACGGTTCTGATCGACGTCCGTGATAATACTGTTGAAACCTTGCGTACTGTTCGTATATTAATAGAAACTTGTTGTCAGAGAAATTGATGTTAAGTCCTTCGTAGGGGTAATATGATGAATTTAAAAACACTCTTACGTCACGAACATTGCAATGGTCGAACTCCGCCATTGACATTCCAGCATTATGTTTTCGGTTTGTTTGTAAGGCAATAATAACAAATCGAGGTTTCTCTGTTTGCGATGAAGTTTTAATAGACCAAGTATGCTTACGTGTTTTGGGTAGTAACGGATATTCATACAAGTCCCAATTACGAAAGGCCAGTGTGATGGCCCGATCTTTTTCTAAATGTTTTAATAAATTAATTCTCTCTCGATCTGACACTTTAATATGCGGAACACGCCAAACGATTTTATCTATAGCTATATTTTCCACAATTTGTTCTTTGCTCAATTTTAATGCATTGACATTTGTGTTGCTTCTCAACAGTACTAACTCATGTTTACAGTTTATTAAAACTTTTTCATAATCTTCTGCAAATCCCAATATTTTATTTAATGGTATTGAGACAGAAAAAACTCCGCTTGTAACATTGGTTATTCCTGCAGGAGACCAACCCCAAACTTTTGCACTTTTGGATTCATTTTCATTCAGCGACAAATAAGACTTCATTGTCGTCGTGATACCTGCATTTTTTATTTTATCTATTTCTATTCCATTTAACTCATATCGAATATCTTGAAATAGAAATAACATTGGATTGTTTACAAAATGCATACTTGTTACCTTTTCTTTAGTGGTACTGTTATATACATCAGCTTTACCTTCAATATACAAAGTGCTGCGTGACGGCAACACATACAAATCTTGCTGATTGATTGGTATTCTTATTTCATCATTATTGTTGAAACTTGTTACATAAGGCTTATACGAATGATATTCAAAACTCTCGATACTGTTGTCGTATGATGTCGGCTGAGATATATTTAATATATTCATTTTAACAAGCCTACTAGCTTTAGGAAATCTTTATTATTTTTAGTAAGTTTCTTTTTTAATAAAAGCGGTGTTCTTTTATTAAATGCACCTTTGGAACTGACTTGAACACCTGATGGGGTAGGGTTTTTATTGAAATTTATCATTTTTTTCTAAAGTGCAAGTATAGTTGTACTTCTTCACCTCGTAAATTGATTTGCTTATTATGACCGTCTAGTAATCTAATATTAATCGCACTGATTGAATTTTGGTTGACTGGAAAATATATTAAGTTTTTGGGTATCTCAATAACTCGATAGCCTGGTGGCACGTTAGGTACAAATTCGTAAATTATATGGCTTGCTTTTCCATTCACGAATGATCCTCCAACTACGTCACATTCGATGCGCACGATAGTTGTAGATAAAATGCTGACTGGATACCGAGATTCGCAACTTATATTAGCCTTTATTGTTTCCCTAGCAAAACCTAAAATTTTACCGATGGAATTACTTTTCTCAAAGTGAACATCTTCTGAACAGAATATTTTGGTTTTGAGTGTATTATTATTACAACTCAATTTTAATGCAGTATTCTTGACATTGCCTTTTAAAAAATCACAAATGTCTTGAAGTTCATATGATCCTTCTGGAATTTCAATGACCTCATTATTACCATAGTAAAACTTATTATTTCTTTCGTCTATATTAGGAATAGAATTAAATGTAGAAAAGTACAGAAGTCCACACTCATATTCTCCACGTAATTCTAAAGTAGGTGAGTAGTTTGTTACGAGGGAGGCTCCCTGCCCAGTTATGGATACAGTGAAAGACATAATTATACTGTCAAGTTATTTTAATTTTAACCTTTATATAAATGATTTTTCCAATACTTACTTAAAAATAATAAACAAAGATGACCGCAGTTCGTAGTGCCAAAAGTTTGATACTGTTTGTAATTATAATTTATGTGTATATCTTTCAAATACTTTATTAATTCTAACGGAGGTTTTAAGTTACCAAAACTGTTAAAATATTCACAGTATTCATTTTGCTTGACATAGGCTACCCAGTGAGTTCCCGGATTTCTGGAACTATCTAAATTTAGAATAGCACATTCAATTTTTCTTGGTTTTGATGGTAACGTATCTCGCATAAAAACGCCACGAAAATATGGAATATGAACTGAGTGCTTTAATATATCTAGATTAGTAAGTGCTCGTTTGGGTAACCGTTTAATTAGTTTTTTGGAGGTTGTAAGTACAAGCCCGCTCCTTTTTTGTGAGACTTCAAATACAATCCTTTCCCAAGTGCAACGGCTTCCATCATCTTGTTATGACGTTCAGATTCTTGAAGATTTTTTTGAGCAACCTTGTAATCGTTAACAGCCTTTGTTATACCTGCAGCACCTCCAGCGAGTGAACCAAGAGCTGATAAACCAGCAAAGATTGGTATGAGGGGTAACAACCCACCAGTTTTCGGAACAGGAATGCAGCGTGGGAAGCGTATTCCTTTTATATTAGAAAACACTTTTTTTGCAGCTGCATGCGCATATTTTATAGTCGTGCGGTTGTCATTACATTTTAATTTTTTCATTTGCTTTTGAATTTTTTTAACACCTTTCATGAATGACCGTACTCCTGCTCCGGCTTTAAGCTTTGTTTTCATTGCATTTTTTACTATCCATGATGCAATCTTTTCTCCTTTCCCAGCATCTTTCGATTTCAATCTTTTCTTTGCCATATTTAAAAGTTCTAAATCGGCGTTATGTCTAACGTTCCAATCTTTATTATTGTAAGCGATATCGTGGTACATGCAAGCTTCATCCAATTTATTTATACCTCGTTCGCCCCTGAGTAAACTTCTCTTAAGTTTTGTGCCTGGACCACAAAATTGATATCCAGGTAAATGTAACTCAAACGGAATGTTATTTATTAAGTTGTTAATAATACCACTTCCTTCCGTCATCGATGATTATAAAGTGAGCGTATAAATAATAATGCTTAGTTTATATTAAAACACCAATGAATTTTTATCAACCCAACTGTTTTCACCATCACTGAGACCTAACCATTTGACAAAGAGTTTGTTTCCTTTTCTTTTTAAAACCTTTTCGATAAGATAAATATCTGGAAATTTGGTTCTCTGTAATTCATGCTCGTAAAAAGATCCTAAAATTCTCTGTTTATGTTTGTCTTCCAAGTGATAAGTAACTGGGTTTGTATGATTGACTTTAATAACATAAAATATTTCTGTTGACCAGTTTGGAGTATAACCTTTGTAGAAATCCCCTTTGTATTTACTTATCCGGACTTGATCCCCAAGATGGAACTTAAATTTTTGATGTTTTCTGGTAATTTGTGATTTAATAATGTTAGACCTAACAATCAACTGGTTTTCTTTGCTAACATCAATAGGCCTAAGTTTTGTTACACGGTGAATAGTATTATTGTAGCATAGTACAACGTCTTCCAAATTTTTTTGTATCCATTGATATTTACCGCAGATGCTAAATAATTTGTAAAGATGACTTTTTAGAGTTCTTATTACTCTTTCAACAATTGCAGCTTTTTTTACAGAGTAAGTGGAGTAATGATTTATGTTATATTTTATCGTCAATTGTTTAAAATTTTCATTGTAAAATTCTTTGCCTAAATCTGTTTGTAAATTTTTGGGCTTTCGAGATGAAGTGGTTAATATATTTTGCATTGCATTTGTAACGCAACTTTTATTCTTTGACTTCAAAGGATTAACCCACACATATTTTGATAAAGTATCAATTACGACTAAAACATATTTATATCCTTTATTAAACTGTGAGTACTTTTGAAAATCCATAAGGTCTGCTTGCCATAAATCATCTATTCTTTTTATAATTGTACTTCGACGTGGAAAATTTCTTCTCGCCGCTCTGTGAAGTTCGTCTACAATTTCTTTCTTACTCATTTTTGTTTGGCTTGAATCATACGGTCTATTTCTATTTTTGAGTAAAACATAGAAGATAAACGGTCTGTTCTCGCTGATTCCAAGTTCTTTAAATAAATTAATACACGACTATTTACTTGGCTTATTTCGTTTCTCAGCTCTTGAACTGTTTTATCCAAATATGCTTTATTTACAGCTTCATCGTCCTTGTCTGGAGACGACAAGCCTTTTAGTTTGGATGATTTTAAATCGTATTCTCCCGTTTCAGACTTCTGTAACGTATCGTTATAGATATCAATATGTTCAGATAATCGTAAACGTTTATGAACGTGATGACCGAATTTATCTATATTCATTGCGGTCCCGATGCTTTGTTTACTGTAAGTATACTGCACAAATTTCCCGAAGCTATTTGTTTTTATTCTTTGTTTATGATACCGGCTTCGTGAAGTTCCTCGATGATTGCAATAATTTCATTATCTAACCCAGTGTTACCAGCATCTCGTGATGCGAACAGTAATTGCAGTCGTTTTACTAACTCGTTAGGATCATCCCAGTAAACTAAATCTGTATTTCTTTTTACTTTTTTTACAAGTTCAATACCTTTTCCTCGAGGAATACTCACTGTACTAGTGGTTGGTTTTCTAGAGATTTTGAATAATGGCTTTATAATATTCATGTATTTAAATCCCTTGTTGCTATTTATTGGTTTAGATGGATCATAATTACGTCTGTGTGCATTAGTATCGATAAGTAGTAGTTTATAGTTTTCAAGGTCGTTATCTGTGATATCATCTAGATTTGGTTTCTTTTTATACAATAGTTCTTTTAAACCGAGAGTTTTTCTCAAATTATGATTTCCAATTATTAGAGTGGTGCCGTCATCATAAACGCGACTTTTTCCAAGCATAAGTTTTCCTTGTTCATTTCTTATTCCAAAAGGTATAGCACTAAATACTTCAGATGATGTAGACCATGATAAAGATTGACTTTTAACGTTTGGCGATGATTGTAGCGATTTGAACGAACCTTCACTCACATCATGGTCTTGAGTAGGTGATACAGTAAGGGTTTTGTCGGTTGTTTGGAATTGTTCATGATTTTCTTCCTCATCTTCGCTACTTAGTTCGTTAAATTCTTCAATAGACGAATACGACGCTTCGCTTTCATTATTCTTTATTTTTTTAAATACGGGGTTATAAACAGTCTCTTTGTCATGGTGCTTTTCATCATTTTTATTTGCTATCATATTAAGAGGGTCAACTATGGGTTTAAATATTGTTTCTAACGTATTATTTCTTGTATTTTTTGCATCCTTTATCATGTCAAACTTTCTTTTAACAGCTGATGCTGATTTAATGATTTGTCTCTTTAGATCTCTTTCCATTTTATTGGGTTTCCTTTCACCTCCAAATCTCATGTGGAAATGATTTATAAATATTATAACATCCGTATATGTAATTATTAATCTACGACTATAAATGTATCAAACGTCATTCTATAGCATCCTTTATTTCGCTCACAATCCTTATTTATGACAATATAATTGTATGGTGTTTTCCAAACAGTTGAACACATTTCACGGAATTGAAGCCATGACATATCAGACCCTACATGCTCATCATAAACATGTTTTAAATTTACGTCGTCTTGTTTAAACAATATAATCATGTTAGAATTGTCTCTTACGAGTTGTTTAGGTATTTTGGTGTAAGTTTGATTGATATAAAAACAATCAATATTCCTATGACGCCCCATAGCAAAATAGTTACGGATGTTGTTTTGATTTTCACAAGCAACATCATCGAAAATAATAATGGAATCCGGTGACGCTTCGTGAGGGTTCAATATTTCGCTATTATGATTATATTTGTGAAATGATGTACCTGGAACCAATTCTAAAACTTTTTCGAGATAAATGTATTTAGGTTGATACAAAGATTTTGAATACACGTACAGGTTTCGAAATCGTGGACCATCTTTATGTAATAATAAACTTATTACTATGTTGGTTTTCCCGCAATTAGATGGACCGCAAACAATACAACGAATTGTATTTGGCAATAACTTTCCATGTCGACTTGCCCCTGTCAATGAAGTTGGACAAATACATTCCAATTTTAACGATTCTTTTTGTTTTAAGAATTTCATTATATTTTATGATTAAAAATTAAATTTGACTGCAGTGTTAAAAGGATTTTTCAGAAATGACTACATAAAATGGTTGCTACGCTTAAATAACGGAAAAGCTAATAATCCATATCGATTATTGGGCGTTCTAATTCACTTTTTCGAGAGAGCGAACGAAGTGAGCGAACGATTAAGAAAAAGTGAAGTAGAATGCCCAATAATCACCTACTCTGGAAGCGTCTGCCATTTGCTAAGTCCGCATATTTTATGTTCTCGTCCATATGTAATTTTTATTGTATTGCTATTCTTTTGTCCAATAAAAGAATATTAGGTTTATTATAAAACATCCTAAATGGGCATCGCAAAAGTTACCTCACTGCTTAACTAATAATGACAAAGAAAATGAAAATTAAAAAAATGAAAAAATTATTTTTTTTCTCTCACATGTAGGTTACATAAGTATAGCAAATTAATGGATTTAACAAAAATAGATGCTGGTACCTTGTGTGTGAGAGACTGGAGTATCAAAGAAAATACATAAGATGTAAACATAAATGATGTAAAAATGCAAAAAGTTTTTAATGCGTCGTCAACACTAACTTTCGTTACAGCACTTACCCAAATCGACCACCATTTTACTAAACAATCCAATCGCGGTGTACCCAGTGATAGGCTGTCCATATCACTATGTTTGATTAAGCAATGTATTCTCCCTTTTATTCTTCCATTCCCTTTAGCTGTTTACTCTGAAAGCCCTTGTTTACCGATAGCACTAATCACTGAAGGGGCATGACTAAGGGCTCTCAGCTGAAATATATCATATCTGTGCAATCAAATCGCTCCACCGGCTGCGTTGCCATTTGTATCACAATGGGCAGTTACTGGGATCAACATCTCAAAGAATTTTTGCAAAAATTTGCTCATCAATCTTCGCCGTGCAAAAAGCCGGCGCAGACTAGACTTGATTTATCTATTTGAATATTATCTTGGGAAGTAGGTCGTAGCCCAATAGATAGAGGGAGATGTGGCCAAGAATTCTTTCATATTATGGGCACGCAACGCAGTGAATTTATTGCATGTGATCTTGTCCATTTCTTCGGTGGGCATAGATAAATTTGCACGTACAGGACTGAAATTGCATATGGAAAATGGTTGACACGATTCGATTTTTCCTTTAGCTTGTTCTGGTAGAATAGAAATAGAATTATTTTCTTTCTACTATCCAAAGATCTTTGTTGCATTTTCGGCTGTTTTTAGGATCTTGTAACTTTTTTTTAAATATTACAGACCCTTATTGCAGGATCAGGTACATAGTAGCTAACCTAGGTGGACTTGGAAAAAATTCTACCAACCAAACTGAGTAGATACAGTCTGGGCATTAAGCACAAAGCCAAAGTCATATCATCATCATCATCATCACCATCAAATCACTTTAGTACATAGCTTTACTAGAGAAGACGATCATTAGATTTTGAAATCGGTTCCTTTTAGAGACGAAGTGCTAAAAGTGTTAGATTAGTGTTAAATTACTTTTTCTGCTGACAGTACCGAAGCAGGCGTCGGCGTCGGTGCATAGCGGTTGCAACCCATTATGACACACATTGTAATGTAACATGTCACATTACAGTGTAAGTGACTTATTACATTTACGCGTTTTACAGCAAAACTTCATGGGTCGGTGTCTGTCGTATAGCTCCAAATCCGTCTCGCGGGAAAGTCAAGACTGCCTTTGTGGTGCAGTGGTCTTTCTGTCATAAAAACAATGACAGTAGAATGATTGTGTTTCAAGTTACAAATAAGGTCCTCAATCGTTGAGAATCCGGTTAAAGTACCTTCGTCGTCTAGTGAAATTAAGCTAAAGCTTGTGTTTAAAATTTACCTCGCAAAGAGTTTAAAAAAATTATGTTTATGTTCAAACCACACATAGCTCATATTTTTAAATGAAAGTAGATCTTAATAACAAACAAAAAAATAAAAAAAATTACGAAGTTTGAAACTATCTTTGCATGCGATGAATTTTCCACAGCAAAATTGAAATTGCATTAAGCGTCAAGCGAGCTGTGAAAAAGGTAAATTTGCCTTAATTATAAAAACACTAATGAGCTTCGTAGTAAGTTTAACGAGATCTTGAACCGAATAAAATCAGACCGACATATCTTTCTCAACGTAGGTACCTATTTATAACCGGGGGACTACTTTGCACAAATGGTTTTTCTAACACGTCTGTTAAAGTGTCGCAATGACCTTTGATCACAACTGGAAGCCTTCTGCGGGCCATTAATTGTTTTCCTGTTAACGAAGACAAAGTACCGCGAACACTTACAAGAACCAGCGAAGGGCTTTATACGTGGCAATTAAACACCATATTATATTTTATCGTTGACAGCTTTTGTTTCCCTTGCTGTTTGTTAAGGTGCGATTCCAAGCCTGCATTCAGACTGCAGCAGATGTAGATCATACCAACCATCGTTCCACTTAAAAGAAAGATATAAAACCATTTATTGATTTCACTAAAATATAATAACAAATTTAAATAAAACAACTTTTACGGATCTACTCGCGTTTATTTTACACATTACTTTTTAATGTTTATCCTGACGTTTCGAACCCTTTGCAGGGTCCGTGGTCACAGGGAGACTGAGGTGTTGGTCGTCTCATAATTAGTTAGTAGCTTGTATACCCTCATTTAAATTTAATCAGGTGCGTTCCGTTTTACGCAGAAAGAGCTTACAGTATCTTTTGGTCTGGCGGTATGGTGTTGGTGCTGGGATTTAATGTTTTGTATGATGGGATCCCAGGCTGGTGGTAGATTCCAACCATCTTTTCTATTAAAATTAGGATGTTTTTTAATTTCAATAGCCTCGCCTAAAAAATATTTTAAAAAAACGCGAGTGTTTGCGTGTGTAAAATAAACGCGAGTAGATCCGTCAAAGTTGTTTCATTTAAATGTGTAGTGTTTGCGTAAACTTTAGAAAACATATATAATAACAAAATTTCGAAACATTGAGTCCGAGCGCAGCGACATCTGTTGACTGCGCCTACGCCAGTCTACATGCAGCCGCCATCAAAATCGTATTCTTGGTGGTATTATTTTCAATAAAAAAATCCTAACTGCAGTGTACCGCACCTTTAGAGCGTTTTCGGGTGCGGAAGAGGATGCGGATTCTGTCCGAAGTCTCCTCGCGGAATTGTCTGCTCCCAAGATGAACGAATTGTTTTTTTATGTTCAATTCAAGAGATGGCCAACGAGCACCTAAAGCCCACCGAGCACCTAAGGACAACCGCTACTATAGTAGCTTTCACAAGAGATATATTTGCAACACACACCGTTTAGTGCCACACTTAAAATTATATTGTGTTGTATGTTTTGTTTTATTTTGACTGTAGGTACTGTATTTTGATATTTGTAATACCTAGTTATGGCATTCATAAACTTTTTCTATTCTATTATAATCTGTTCAACAGAAAGATGGTCTCGATGACGCAGCGGTTTGCGCATAAGGGTAACCTTTGCTTTTTAAGTTACAATAAGATTGCAGCAAAGTATATCTACGGAGTGTCCCACCGTTACGTCTTTGCTAAACAGAAGCCCAACTGACACATTTTTATAGACGCTAACACCCGAATCGTTCCTTTACGGATTTCCAGCTGTCAAAAGCTCTTTTGATAAGCTTTTATCTGGTCGAAATTGAAACTAGACGTTCAGAAAAATCGGACGCGTTTCAACAGAATTCCATCTAATGGGAGCGGAAATGGGTATACTAATGAAGCGCACGCTACGTAGGTATTGTTGTGCTGCAAACACAAATCAAACGCTCTAGGGTGATGTTTCGAATTTTTAGAACCTAGATATATTCAGACGACATAACTTTTTTTTAGTTTTTGTTACGGAATGCGGAATGATTACCTATCACTTCATTAACATTTGTTTCAATGTGATTGACTTATTATTAGGCTATGGTTTACAAATAAAACATTCATCATCATCATCATGAAAGTCGTCCAATGCGGGACAAAGGTTACTCATTCAGCGGCTTCCGCTGCTATATTAAAATGTCCACAATTGTATGTCGGTGAACTGATTTTGTTAATTTTCCCTATTGTCAAAAACGTGCTACTAAAGCGATATCATAAAAGAAATTACAGTTTCACAAAATTACACCAGTAACTCTCGGAGAAAAAGCGTCATGGACCGTGCAATTTCTCAAAACAAAACCGAGCTTGAAATGTTAGCCCAAAAGCGGACACTAAGAGATATAAACGAGCCGCTACCTCCTATGAACATAGTTCGTATGAACTATGTGAAACTTTACTACTTCCCAACGCCCAAGGACCCTGTAAAGAGTTCGAAACGTCAGGATAAAATTATATACAACATGCTTCGATAAATTATGTACTAGATTCTTGATGAGCGCTTGAAAAGCGGTTGGCGACTTTGGGGCCACAGAGCCACAATGACGTTTGTGGCGATGACAGTAAATATTAAGTACAAATATTTGGCAAACTTAATTTAATCTTTATTGTTAAGATTTAAGGTTCATAGTAAGTTGAAGTTGTTGATGCTATCCAATGTTTTTCAGATTTTGTTATTTGAAATTTAAATGTATAGACGAACAGGACCACTTTCGAGATGCATTTTCGTTCCGAATCCTTTATCTAGTACATTTTGATCGAAGAAAACATGGTAACATAGTTAACGCACACCCCTAAAGAGAATTGGCTACTGAATACTTTTTAAGCAATCTTTTTCTAAAAATTTCTCAATAAAATAAAACGTAATCTAATGCATTAAGGCTTTTGTTTTTAACTGTTTGTTTCGGCTGTTCAACGAAGAAGTGACTCGAACACGAATTGAAATGAAACAGGGAGACTATGTGAAGGGGTCGAAACATCATGATAAAATAAGATGAAACATTACAAAGTATTTTATTTCGATAAAAGAAGTGACGGTTTTACTAAAAAATATATGACAAAAATTTAATGGTAAGGTTATTTAAAAACAGGCTCAGTATGTATATGAGTTTAATGTTACACAATGTAAAACGTAGTGATTACTTGCTCAGTGGTATTATACATAGTGGACCCGGCGGACTTCGTACCGCTTTGACAGTGTCAAAAGTCTGTCAAAATTTCAATAAAAAAGTATAAAAACTACCTATTTGGTAGTTTTTTATACTTTTTTATTTTATTCTTGGTTATATTGGTTATATTCCCAACATCAAATCCAAGACCTAAGTAGTAAATTGTGGAACCAAATATAGAGAAAAGGTATGAGTTTCATTCCCGTGGGAATATCGAGATAAAAACTATCTGTATGCCGAATTTCATCCAAATCCATCCATCCGTTGCAGCGTGAAGAAGCAACAAATATACACACACACATACACACACAAACTTTCGCATTAATGATATTAGTGTAATGTGATGTGATGTGTGATGTTAAATAAGTTAAACGCGTATATATCTGTCAAAAGTGTTACATTTTTAACTTTACTTGTCAAAATGCGCTCGAGTCTGCCGCTCCGCATAGGTATTTTCAATCACGTACAAAATTGCTCAGACAGAAGGCGCTGCTTTATTGCCATACAAATTCTCGGTTTTGTTAACGTATTTAAATGCAAATTTAAACACGAACTCGGCACCCATTAAACACTACGTCAAACGCTGATAAAGTAACGATGCATTTTATTGAATTCCACAACGAGGCATTCGCCTTTTATTTCACTTAATGGTAAGTAAGTATCTTTATTTGAGTAAGTATTCTTTTTGAGGAGTTCGATGGCGCAGTGGTTAACGCACCCAGTCTGAGAGTGCTGAAGTTAAGCAACTTTCGCAAAGGCCGGTCATCGAATGGGTGACCAAAAAATTATTCATTTCGAGATCCTCCGTGCTTCGGAAGGCACGTAAAGCCGTTGGTCCCGGCTGCATTAGCAGTCGTTAACCGCCAATCCGCACTGGGCCCGCGTGGTGGTTTATGGTCCGTTCTCCCTATCCATCCATAGGGAAGGCTCGTGCCCCAGCAGTGGGGACATAAAAATGAGCTGATGATAATGATGATGATGATGACGTTGATGATGATGATGATGATGATGATGATGAAGTATCTTTAAGGCAAAAAGTCGAAGCTCAGTTACCCGAAATCCTCAAACACTCAAGAAGGATATCTTACCTGTAACTGTCGACACACAATGCTAATAGCACTGTTGATGTATTTAGAAACGATGGTGGTACTCCAACGGACTTGTTTGATATTGCCCTACCGCCAATAAAACGGTGTAAGTACAGAATAGTGAACTACAAAATGTTGTTTGTGGCTAATCCACTAGACCACAAAGACTGTTATTACAAACTATTTATAAATACGAAATAAGTATTTATTGTTCATTTTTAAGTCAAAACGGATCAACGGAGCGATGTGATTTTCTGCACAAATCCACGTGATAGCTGTTCGAAGGTGAAATAACGTCATAGTACGGTTTTAAGTCCGGTAAAATATACTTTTTCGGGGCAGTAGAGACTTTCGACAGACCAATTTTTTCACGAGTTCATCCGCGGCCCGACGGTAGTTATCACAGTTTAAAAATCAAAATGTATAGATCTACAAAAAACTAAAGAAAAACTAAGTGCGAACTGTCGGAAACGGTCTAAGCTCCAAAAATCTTTCACACAAACATCCTGTTTGTCCTAATTTCATTATTCAGAACACTGAAGCGACTTTTCTTTAACATTCTAGTGCTAGTTATGAAACGGTGGATATTTCAAAGCGAACATTACCATTTAATGTAACCACTAATTGTTGTGTATTCAATGCGAGGAGAATGTGAGCGTCAGCAATGAAAAAATATTATTTTCATAATGTTTTTTTTTTTGTTTAATAAAAGGAGGAGGTCAACAAGCAGGCGGATCACCTGATGGAGAGTAATCACCGCCGCCCATGGACACCCGCAAAACCAGAGGAATCGCAGACGCGTTGCCGGCCTTTAAGGAAGGAATAGGCTGTATATAGATGAATATATTTTCTAGATTTATGTAACGAAAACATTGGTTTACACGTCGTGTACTTCATTTAAAACTTTTGTTACACCATTTTAATTTTGTGAAACTTTTCTTGCACTCGAAGTAATTAAATCTGCTTTGCAGCTTTAAGTGAAAACTCACGACAAAGTCTCAAATTTCTTGTGACATGGCGGTTTCATGTTTCAAACGTTCCTAAGATAAGATCCTACGTTCCTAAGATTTTCTGAGTGGTAGAGCCACGCTGGGTTACAGCACGAAATGGGCTGGCTCGCCCGGCGTAATACCACCCTCTCACAGAATATCGGCGTGAAACAATGGCACTCGTTGCTGTTGTGTTTCGTCCGGTGAGTGAAAGTACCGGAGGCCCATCTCTCACTCCTACCTCCTCCCAATTCCTACTCCTTCCTCAAGGCCGGCAAAGCGATTACTTTGGTTTTGCGGGTGTCCATGGGCGGCGGCGATTACTTTCCATCAGGTGACTCGCCTGCTCGTTTGCCTCTTATTAATATTTTTAAAAAAATCAAAGATCACTGTTTTTCACCCCATCTATAGACACTAACGTACCAATTATGAAATAAGAACTACCCGTAGTTATAATTTAAATTTTCTATTATCAGAATTTTTGAAGCGGTGCCTGTCTGATATCAATTACAAGTGTACAACATCCCACTCATACGAAATCACTGTTGAATTATTTGACACTAAAATATCTGCAACAGTACGTACCCAAATAAAAAATGTTATCAAAACAAAATTATATAGAGTAGCGAATTATTGGCCATTAAAATTTTGAATTTCATCGGTGTCATTATAATAAATCCCAAACCACTGTTTTCGCATCATCTAGACAAAAACTAAATAACTACAAAAATCTATAATTTATCAGAGAACACTGTTAGCATTTCTTTTACTTCCAAACTCCTCTTTATAAGCACAGTAAGTAAGTATCAAAGCTTAAACACTACAACACCCGCAAAGCGCCATGACAGTTTTCCAAAAAGCCACCCTCGCTTAGGTTAGGACAAGAAAACTTCAGCGTCACTTATATTCGTGACGTAATTGATTGGGGTCGCGAATGTCCAGGCCCGTGGACCATTCCCTAACTAGCTTTGTAGTAGCAAGCCTGGGGGCAATTAGGCGGAAGGGGAAATTGCATCTCTTGGGATGGCTCACAAATTGGCCTGAAACGCCAGCAACTCTCCAACTGAAATGACAATTTGCCGTTTGCTACTTCTGTAGTGGGTAAGCGTTTCTACGGAGTTTAGAGATGTCGTTTTTGCTTGTTGGCTCTTGAGTCGTGTTGTATAGAGGTTAAATAACATTTGAGATAAAGATTAGGCTTAGTAAAGGTTTGTACAATTATTCAGTAATACTATCACTCCAAAATTTTAAGCAGATACTGATTTATTTGCAAAGCGTCCGTATGATTATGTTTTGATTAATTGATCTCCGTTTACGTTCTATGACAGCGAATTAACGCACATGTTACAACAACGAGTAGATCCTAACCGTAACGTTTATCTAGTTAAACTTGATTAAAGTTTTTGAAATTCAGTAAATTTACTTGATAAATAATAATTTTGCCTAAATACACAAATTTTATTGGGCACAATAAAAAAATCATAAAACCTATTTGGTATAATAAAGAGTAAGTAATTATTGGTTCTGT